>JAHDVE020001605.1:0-33106 GCA_022606495.2 Halesus radiatus | reverse complement strand
TTGAATCTCTCAAGTTAGAAGCAGTTGGGACTCTTGTGCGTTATTCGCAAAAAATCGTCAAGGTAGTGTTAATTCAACGAATCGTTCCGGGGCGGCGGTACCTATAGTCGTTAAGAACCAGTTGATAACAAAGCACTCCGATTGGTTCATTTAAATCGTATCAACAAATGAGCACAGTGAAGAACCACGTGCACGCCTTTGATAAACACAGCGCCCTGATTGGTTCATTCAAATCGGATCAACAAAGGGAAAAGTGTAAAATGTATATGTGATGGAAAAATGGGCGTGGTTTACAGCAAAATCTATGTGACGAAAGTTGATCTTTTGGATCAACGTTTATATGCCTGATTTGGTATTGGATCAACAAATTAGGGTGGATCAACAAATTCCTCCGGATCAACAAATTCCTGGCGTACCGTCGCGCCTGATCAACATAGTACGAGAGGGGATCTCTATATATATATATATATATATATATATATATTTATATAATAATAATAATAATAACAAAGCATTTATGGTATATAGCGCAGTTTTGTGTTATTTCACTTCAAGTGCGCAAAGGTTTATCAGTAAAAAAAATCTTTACAACATTTCCATCATGAATCTGACTTGATATGAAGCCCACAACAGTAGTTTTATTACGATAATCATACAATAGATAAGGCGCCTACCTGAAGCAATTTGGTGTAAACATTTGACGGGAAATAAAAGGCGTATTTTGTTGAAGATCTGGAAACAATAAAACTTGACGTAAAAAAAAAATTACTTGAGTATTTCATAAAAAAATATTATTATCTATTTATCGTTTGTGTTTCTACACCTTCATTCGATTCTTTGGTTTGTTTTGTTGACTTTCTAAATTTAGAAGACTCGTAGTAAAATAACAGGAAGCTTAAGAAGTGCCTGGCTATTCATATCTGGTAATTCTTATTACGATTCTGAATGTTGAAAACTGTTTTTTTTTCACATGCATTTCTTGTCACGTGTATTGAATAAGCAAGGTTAAATTATGTTTTATTTTTTCAATTATTTCTAAATGTTTATTTTATGTAGCAAAATCAGTAAATTCGCTCCCTTGAAATTCTGCTCCTTTATATCCGCCATACATCATATTATTTCTTATTTCTTAGCGATTTTTTTTCTTTACATATCTAATAATAATAATAATAATAATAATTTCAGAAGGCTTTGACTGTCCAACTAGGAACAAATCCCGTTTTAGGACAGTCAAATTGATAAGATTAGTTCATATTAATATACATACACATAAAAGAATATAAAACAATCCATAAAGTAAATTTAAGAAAAAAAATAATTTTTTTTTAACTATGTTGCATTTTTTAAATTAGTGTAGAATAATAATGAATTACAAATGAGATGTAAAAGTTTAAAATATAAAGTATGAAAGTTTAAAGAATATAAGGTAAAGGTATGATATGCATTTTTTAGTTTTACATATTTATTATTTATCTACATATTTACTTTGAAAATATATGAAAAAAATTATCCTACCAGATTTTACTATAAGCGAAAATTGAAGCTTGTCATGTGCAATGATCAAAAATTTAGTCAGCAGACTTGATT
This sequence comes from Halesus radiatus, assembly GCA_022606495.2. Lineage (NCBI taxonomy): Eukaryota > Metazoa > Arthropoda > Insecta > Trichoptera > Limnephilidae > Halesus > Halesus radiatus. The sequence goes on along the minus strand of JAHDVE020001605.1, from coordinate 31,519 downwards.
AAGCTGCAAAACTTGGTGAGATCCCGACAATATAGACCACGCGGTATAATAAAATTAATAAATAATTTCAGTGAAAACGTTTGATTTACATTTATTTAAAACAATGACATCACCCACCTTTTATTATGTACCCGGAATTCATAAGTTGTAGTGGCTGTATAGGGCGGCGTAACTTGGTATTTGATGTTCGAATCCGACCCGCCTTAAAGTCCAGGGCGTTTTCTCTCCGCCTCTCCGGGCTTAGAAATTCTTCGCTACTTGATGGATGAACTCGGCTTCGAAGCCGTAATAAGCCTTAATGAGTAATTTAGTATTTGAAGGTTAATTGGATCAACAATTCAATTGGAATAGGTGTGGCGGGCGTCACTCGAGTTTAAAATCATTACGATTTGTCAGTAGATGTTGCAGAATGATTTATTCCCGTGTTGAGACTACTGTGTGCTTTTGAAGGCGTTGGTAAAGAATGTTCAAAATTTTATAACTTACTTTTTTTACTTAACTGCTCAGCACGAGTTTCACAAGATGTTTTGTCTTTCGTCTTACTACATAATTGATAATATGGAACAAGGAAACTGACGCCTTATCATTTTTTTCGATTAAAAAAAATTGAAATACCTTTCCAATTTGAATGTCGTCAAGACGATAGTTTTTACTGCGGAATTCAACTATTAAATGCGGTTCGATTAAGTCTGCAAGTAACAATGATTGTAAATAAAAAAAATACGCATATCGTAGACCTTTTTTTAAGGCCCATTAAACTAATAATAGAAAAAAAATTATAAAAAAAAAAAAAAATCTTCATCACTTTGCTTCCAAATTCATTTCGTAAATTTTACTTAATAAAGTAATATTGGTAAAGCACCATTAGCCGACACTAGAAAAGCAAACAAAATTATTAAAAAAAAAAATATTTTTATCTCACCTACATTAATAAATTTGACCTTTAATAAATTGTGTCATAAACCCAGAAAGAAAAGATTCTCTTCTCTTTATATCGTCTCCTTTTTAATTAAGAAACTCGAGCACTCTTGATGACGTGTTTGTCGCCTGTCGATTTCGTTTTTGTCAAAGTAATGACTAAATCTTTTTTGATCGTGCGTCGTGAAATTAGATTTCTCCTTTTCCCTTTCACTGTTCTCTTCACGACGGATTTATAACAATTCTTTCCGGAATATCTTTGTCATTTATATTTGGATAGGCAATAAAATGGAATAAGTAGTAAATAACTTGTTATGGACCCGTCATAAAAAACTTTTTTGTTGATAAACTATGTTATTGCGATTATGTCTGGAGATGTTTTCGTTTTCACGCTTTCATGTGCAGTAAAATTATTTGATTACCGTTTTGTCGACGTAAAAATATTGCGTCCCGTCATTTTGTAATTGTACATAAGTAAAGATATGTCGTTCGTCAGGCAGGTCACACCTAGAGTTTTAAATGATACTGTAGACGATTTTATTTAATGAAATAATTGATTTGACAGCGAAAGTAACTTTCTCTAAATAAATAAACTTTATTTCATTCCAAACGTTTATTTCTTCAAAATATATCTAAATCATAAAGTTCTTAAGTAGGTACCAACTCATGTTTTCGATTTTGAAAATATTCTACCCAAAAAAAACCTTCTTCTTTTCAATATGCAATCTGTGGCTAACCAGAGTGTTATATCTATTGGCTAACCTAAATAAAACATGGCGGGTTCAATGTTTTTCATACTAATTTTAAAATGTTATAGCAACAGTTTTATATATTGCATTTCATTCAAACTATTCTCTAAACCTTCCTGGCACTAATAAGAACAAACTTTGCTATTTTCAGCGAAACCGGTCCAGTGATTTTCGAGAAAATCGAGGACAAACAAACAAACAAACTTGCATTGATTTTTATATATATATAGATTAAGGGATTGAAGTGTTATGCAATCCTGCTTATTACCTAACGACATATTTTATCCACGGTGTTTTAATTATACACGACTTGATACATAATAATTGATCTTCTTAGTCCAACCAGAGTGTTGACAACTATTATTTAAGTAAGAATATGATGGAAAATAAGTTGAACAATAGTACAGAAAATATTTAGGCAATATAAAATGTGGAGATTCTGACCAGCATTTCCAAAATAAACGATGTATCACAAGGTTTAATTCAGTTGTGTAATTCCAACATGGGAGGTAATATGATAGAATTTCATAAATGTAGTGAATTCCATTAAGAGTTCGAAAGTGTGGTGCGTTAAGCGTAATTAGTCAGAAAGAGTAATTAAAATTAATGAACCGTATCGAAATTTAAGCACTGCATATTTTACACTGTCTCCGCGAGTTGTCAACTGGCAAGTCTTAAAGAACTTGCCGACAAAGTTGGCATTATTTATCATAAATGTAAGAGCAACATGACACATTTGTAGAACATCGTTGAGGATTCGTTTTATGTAAATGTTTCTTGAGCTTTAAATTTCCTGGCGACAAATGTTTCACGGAATCTTCCGAGAAAAGCGAGGAAAAGAAATGCACTTAAGTCCTAACTAAGGAAAGAGTGCGAGAAAAGGTGGAAGTCTGATGGGATCGGACAAGAACAAATAAGAACCTGTGCAAGTTGACAGGCGAAGTAGATGGACTCAGTTAAGTTTTAAAAACAGCTCTGTATAGTCTATAGTATTTCTTTCCCCGCCCTTTACTCAGTTCTGCTGCCGGATATTTTTGATAGAACTTCCCGTTAAACGGAAATAACTTTTACACCCTGGCGGAGCTTTTAGTAGCTTTATCGTTTTGTTGAATTCACCGGAAAATGCATTAAAGGCTACACGTGATACATAATGGAGCCCTTTCATGCTGGGCTCAAAAAATTTAAATACACGTGGAGCGAAGGTACGTAATGGGAAAATATCGCGTTTAGCACCAAAATGGTTCAACAATTTCCACCTCAATTAGTTACCGAATAAAAGGTTGTTGGTTGAATTATTCACACGGAAATATAGAGTCATGGTATTTTGTCTAAAAGCATAATTTACCCAGCAACCCCCTTTTAACTATTTACAACTACAGCCTCCATGCCTTTGCTGGAATATGACTAACTTGATGTTTACCATTGTGGATTAGTGGAAAGAGAGTTGAGTTCGGATTCTGATGTCAAGGGCTTCGTTTCCGATGATGTTTTGATATTGCTAACTCTGTTTAATATTGCATTTTCCTCCGATGACCTATTTGAAAAGCCACCGCATATAACGCAATCGACATTTTTATGTTCGATGTTCATTACTAATAGGGTTAAATATATTAAAAGCCATTCCATCGCTCTTAGTAAATATATATATTATGAATAAGTCACAAGTATAAGGTCGTTGAATTGGAGGTTAGAGAAAAATGTTATTGAACTAACGTAATAAGTGTAAATTGAGGATCGTAGTGAAAGTACCTACCAAAACCATTTGTATAGAATAAAAACCTTCAAATCGTGGATATTAAACTAAGCATTAACTCGAAAATTATAAGTGTTTGAAATGAGAATCTACAGGCGTATCCTAAAAACAGTATATAAATCCATAGGGTGTCTAAAAGTGGAGTTTCTTTATCAGATGGCAAAAATGCGAAATTATAGTATACCCAAAGGGAAGAAAACTTCAATACCTTGGTTTTCATAATGGGAACCTACAAATTAAAACAAGATTATAATAAATGATTTGAGATAAACGTAGTTAAAATTTACATGAACAGTAAAAGTAAAGTTAAATAAAACAGGCACTTTATTTTGAACCAACAATTTACATTAAATTTGTCACCAACCGGTTTCACATATTCTGAGCTTTGTAAAGGTAAAATTAAAAAAAACTAAACAAAAATAAAAAGAGTGAGCGTATAATACTCGTATATACGTATATGCACATAGATGAGACATAATGCAAAACAGAATAAGAGGGAGATAGAGATACGCTTATATATAATAAAATGGGACATTTATAATAAAAGAGAAAGAAACAGAAAAGTAGGGAGGGCTTGAGAGGAAGTGGTAAATTTAGGTTAACGGGAAATATATCTAAAATAGTACTGTAAGACAATTTAAATTGATTACTAAGAATATTACTACCAATTTTATATGTTTTTCTGACGCTTCTAAATAATATCATATAATGCTAAAACCATTTTTATACAGAATATTAGCGCCGGTTCTATGATTATAATAATAATAACAATAATGTGTTTATTTCTGAACAAAGCGGTGAGTGCAATACTCTGTCTGCCATATAAAAGAATACATCTGAATAAATTATATTATGTGGAAATAAAATATTTAAAAAAATTAAATAAAACAAAACAAAATAAAATAAAAAATAAAAAAGGTGAACATATTTAGCACTTATGCTACGGTGGCTTGGGGGAACTTCTACATCTATGATGTAGGGGCCCGCCCTGTCATTGGGCGACGGCCTTGACAAGAGTGTTTTCCGATCTCCGGTAGCGCTGACTCATTCCGGCTACTCTGTGGCGCATCAAAGCAGCGAACCCATGCACCCTTCTCTCTGCGAACATCTGCGAGGCGCTGCATCGCCGAGGGAGGCCGAACAGCGCCCTGTAAGCGTGGTTATATTATACTCGGAGTGTGTTCATGACGCCTTGCAGTATGTCTGGAATAGTTGCTTTTTTACCGGAGGACTGCATCTGTTGAATCTCCTGGCGAGTATGTTGGCTCGCACGTTCAGTATGGGCGGAAATCAGCAGTGAAGATTTTTAGCATTGTACATCAGCCCGTGACTAACAACGTATGCTTCACATATGGCCAGAAGTTTTCTCATTGCTCTTACCGATGGGGCTAGAATGGCTATGTCATCTCCTTAGCTGATATTGTTCATACATACCCAGGTAATGTGGCATCCGATTCTTGTATTGTTTTACTAAGTTTATCCATATATACGTTGAACATCACTGGGGACATTGAGCCTCATTGTCTAATGCCGCACTTTAATTTAGCTGCTTCTGATAGGCTATCATTCAATAGCTAAAATTATAGGTACAATCTTTTTCAATTAGATGGTGGGCGGAATTCTTAAAAACGATGGATATTTAAACCTCTAGGATGAGAAGATAAATAAATTAAAACAAATCGACACATATGTGCATTATATTTTAATTGGATTATCCAGACTTTAATTGAAAGAAACAGCCCCCAAGATGGTTGGTTCCGTGTGCCCAATTTGTCGCTGCCCGGATCTCCGAAGGCGAACTTTATAAAGTTGCACCATTGCCTGCCTTATTTTCTCCCGATCCACTCTCACAAATGAAATCGAGCGGCGAACTTTTGGGTTCTTCTTTTCTTTTTTGGCCTATTTCATCCGAACACAATCTGATTAAACTCCCAACCAGAGGTAAATGAATGAGATAGCGTCGGCCGTGAGAGAACAGACAACGAAAGAGATTTTTAAAAGCCAAAAACTGAAGGACGTGCTACAGGTTAAATACTAATCCAAAATTAAAATGTTTTTGGTGTGTGCAGAATTTTTAATTCATTACTCACGTTTGCAATTACAGTACTCTACACAAAAACAATAATCTAATGATGATCACCAATCATCAGGTTATTTTACTTGGTAAACAAAAGTTCCATGGTTAAAAGGCTATTCATTTATTCCACCGAAGTAATGATGATATTAATCACGAGTTCTGAGAGTAATTAGGTATTTGTACAATAATATCTGACGAGCACTTTGAGAACTCACAAAAAATTACAGCAACTTCTATAGAATCAAATACAGATTTTTTTATTTATTTGTTCTGTTATTCTCATTTTTTATGTACTATTTTAAAGAAAATAATGGAGTTATATTACTCAAATATTATAACCGTTGTTTCTTTGTTTCCCTAGCTTTGAATCCTGTTTGGATCCCATCGATCTATAATTACCAAGATTGATTTCATTACTTCAGAGTTCATCGTTTGAGAAATTTTCCCTCTTCAGCCATGGCAAATGGACATATTTTTAACCTTAATATCTCTATTTGACAGCCCTGAATTGTTGGAACTCATTTGGATTAATATACCTGGCAGGTGAACAATACCTTTAATTGTAACAATAACTTCAATACTGATTATTGTATTCATTCGCCAATTACTAGAATTCATTTCCTAGCTAATAAACACTGTAAACCGGTCGATATATTTAGCATTGGTAAACTGGTGAGTTTTAAAAGTAAAATAATTTCAATCCTCTCTGCCAATAATAATTATTTTTAATAAATATTTATTAATATTATGAATTTTATTTTATGCAATATGTTATACCTAGAGTATCTTTATCGGTTTATATCTTTTTTACTGGTTTGTATAAAACATATCCCGCTCACTGACGTTCCGGTAAGGAACGAACACTTCATTCGCTACTGCATACACTACGCAGAAAAGTAAATTTCACTAAAGTAAGGTAACAGTTTGCAGCGCAGTCCATTGTAGGATTTTTCTGCGCAGTGTATGCAGCGGCGAGTGAAATGTTCATTAACTAACGGAGCGTCAGAGAGCGGCCCTAACTATTAATAAGTATTTGTTTATACCACTGTTTTTAATATATAAATATCTACATGTTTCAGGATATTATTTATCCCAATTAGGAAAGCTTTACTTCTGAAACATGTAGATATTTATATAATAAAAACAGTACACTGTTTTTATTAAAAACAGTGATGTAAACAAGGTAGTTGTTGTTATTTATATTAATATTGACACAACAAAATAATTTTACAACTACTTAACTATAAGCTTATAGGTATATATTGCATATACGTACTATTTTATTACATTTACTTATATAATTATACTACATACTTGTAATATAATAATTTAACCTCCGCGGGTCAATGTAGCAATTTTATGATTCCGTATATTACAATTAGGTACACGTTTTATTTAATCATTGAAGAAAATAACATTAACATAACCTAAATGAACATGAAACCGGAAAAAACAACAGAAAATAAAAAGATTTCAGTCGCATCTGGGACTCGAACCCAGGACCTCTGCCTATCCGGGGCAACCGCTTTACCAACTTAGCTAATGAGACCAGTTCAATTTATGTCATCTTTATCGATATCATATCTCAAATTCAAGATTTTATTAATATTATTCTCCATTTTATTTAGGTTTCATGTTTCATTTAGGTTATGTTAATATTATTTTCTTCAATGACTAAATATTACAATGAGATTTTTAAATCTCAATGAAAATAATTAATAATTTAAAATTGAACACGTTGTATTGTTTGTTCCATGCTTTGCATCTAAACGTTAAATAACAATTATATGAATGCACTTATGATACTACTACTAATTATTATAAAGTATTCTGTTTATAAATTACTGTTTTATTTACATAATGTTAATAACTATTCCATGTGAAACCCAATGGGATACATTATTATGCGGTAAATACATATTTAACAGCCCGTAGTTTACATGTGAATTTTTGTCCAGATATACTAAAAGGTCGAACATTTCTGCTATTTATAAAACTGATTCAGAAAGTAACCGATTTTATTTTTCGTTGCCATCGTACCAACATCTCTATTTTACATGTTCCAATGTGAGGGGTCTACAAGGGAGGAGACCATCACAAAATTAGCGATACCGGAGGAATGTTTTTCTGTTTAACACAACCGATTCCTTTTGGACAGATTCAAGGGGGGAAGATCTTTGTCAATTTGCTTTTGTACGTTTCAATACGAAGCATCAAGATACGAGTGTACCGGTATCTGCCTTTACTAATAGGCTGGGATTTTTATTCATCGTATTTCAATGATAATTAAAATTGTGTACTTTCTTTTTAAAATTATCTTTATGGAGAGAACTGCGTATAGAATTTAGTTAATTATTTTATTGTGTGTGAAACATATAATTTACATGAATAGGTACGAAGTGATTATTATGGATAGCATGTGAGCTTCGTCCTGGGATGGGAGGATTGAATTTCTATCCTCTCTGGCAACTAAATAAAAGCTCATTCATACCAGTAAAAAGTATGAAGAGATGTTTTAAGAGGCGTGATGTCAATCAACTCTTAGTTTCGAACTAGACATTGCTAATTCAAAACACAGAATTCTAAAAACTTTTTTTTCATTCCTGTGATTAGCAGAGCTATTTTTATATATTTTAAAATCGCACCAAAGTCCTGATTGCCGGAGAGACTGGAGCTATAACATCCCCATTGTGTGGTACCAATATTGTAACGTTGGAGGGAGTGCGAGGGGAGCTGAGAGAGTATAAAAAAGAATGAGTATAAGAAACAATATAAAAAATAAAATGACATTAGTATAGACATAAACGAAACAATAAAATAAGGTGTGGGAGGGGATTAGAGAGAGGGGGTAAACAACTAGGTATTAATGTGTAACAAATTTAGGAGGTGGCTCTTTGTAAAAAAGAGTTGCTTATTAATAATATTTAATTCACTGTTAATGCTTTTTCTTAAGTACAAAATTTTTAATTTTTCTAATTGTTAACACCTGAAGCAAGCAAAGATAAGCAAAATTTTATTTGATTAAATTTTATTATTTCACAATTTATTAACTATAAATAATATGTAGTTTATTTGCTGCACATTCCAGAGAGGTAGATATTGTCAGTATTGCCCTGGTGAGAGACCACCATTCAGAATCGATCGTTGCTTGAAATGGCTTTAGCTGTATTTAGTGACCAGATCTGAATAGCCAGATACTTCCCTACCTTTCTTCTTCCCCATCTCCTTCCCTTTCTCCAACACCTTCAGCCTCACAAGATTACACTAATTGAAGGTGCCATAGTCTCACTGGCTCCAGACGATTATGACATAATTTTTTTTATTTCCAAAAGTTTTTTAAAAGTAGACCCCAATTTCTTAAAAAAATCATCCTTATTCTTGTTATTAATAACCAGATACTTCTGAATAGCCAGATACTTCCCTACCTTTCTTCTTCCCCATCTCCTTCCCTTTCTCCAACACCTTCAGCCTCACAAGATTACACTAATTGAAGGTGCCATAGTCTCACTGGCTCCAGACGATTATGACATAATTTTTTTTCTTTCCAAAAGTTTTTTAAAAGTAGACCCCAATTTCTTAAAAAAATCATCCTTATTCTTGTTATTAAACACATAATTTTTTAAAATTATTGTTAGTACAAAATGCTAGTTGTATAGTATCGGCAATGTTTTTTTTAACTTCTGAATGCATGATCTTTTTTTAAACCTTTTTTTAACAGTGTTCCTTATTTTACACTTTAGCTTATATCTATAATTGAATGACATTTTATGTTTAGTATACGTTGTATCGCGAAGTAGAAACCATTGGTTCTGAAACACGTATAATTTATTTTTAAATCAGTGGTCAAAACTAATTAAATTTTAATTTATTAAACTAAGCTATTTCGAATATTTTACCGGGGTGATGCATTGAATGTCTACAACGCTGGAAAGTGCCGCAAATATTTTTTTTTTTTTTAAAGAAGGACATACATACATACCCTGGTCAGTTGAGGTTACCCACCAATTTCCCACCCCGGTATAAGTAACTTAAGGTTACTCCTTCAGGGTGCACGTCAAAGACTTTAACTTTTTTATTAAACGAATCTATAATTTTGAAAGTAATCTTAACCCTCAAGTGTCCCTGCACAGCTTTCGCATAGAAGGGGGTTAGTCACAAACACACATCAAATTGGTTAGTCCAGATACTGACGACGTCAAAATATAGTCCTTAGTAGCTCCTTCTGTCGCTAACCTACCCGGGTCACGAATAACCTAACAGTATTTGAAAATCTCTGACTACCATCACAGTAAACGGAAGATGTTGCTTGTGTCGTGAAAGAGGTCTTAGCCAGCCGAGGAATTGAACTCACGACGCCTGAATGAGACCCAGATGCAAGCCAACTCAATCACTGACCGGTCATGTCAGTGACTGACATATTAAATATTCACACTTTCAGTAGGTATCGACTTCGATATTAGGAAGCATTTGTGATTAAATTTGAGTTTCCCTATAATTCACTTCACTTATATTCTGCCGTGGTAAGTAAAAACACATTAGGTAATAACCAAAATTAGCAGAAAATAGTTGAATATCGGAAATTATTAAGCGTCGAATTTTTTTTGTTTTATATGAGACATAATTTATTTTTTCTCGTTTAATGTAATAAAAGACGACGATATTATTTTTGACATTACCGTATTCATTTATCGCAGTACCTACGTAGAAATTACTGCGTGGTGTTTTTATCTACCATCTTGAAATAAATTCTTCCATCACACTGTCTTTCACTCTATGGCGGCGTTATTATAACCTAGATTTTTGGGGTTTGAGTGGATTTTTTTCGTTGCATTTTTGTGTTTCTAATATTCTAAAACCCGTTTTATACATAAAGTAATGATGCAATCAGGTAAATATCTTCTTAAATTTATAAACACAGTACACTAATGTACTTTTTTTGTACTTACCATAATTACATGATAAACATTAATCATTGGTAAGTAAAAACACAGTAACACATAAAACCCATATTTTCGAAATTCTTAAGTTTATTAGGAGGTCAACTCCGGTTATTTTTGAGCATAATACAATGTCATTATCCTTGGCTTAAGACACTGTCCTTATTCTTGTTTTTTTTTCTTCACTGTGGTTCCGGTTTTTTCAGATGACAGCTGTCATTCAACAAAATACTTTCTTTAAAAATATCGGTATTAACATAGTTTTAACAAAATAAGAACTCAAAATTATCGTAAGTATTAACTTCAAACATTATTCAGGAGTTATTTATGGCAAAATAATGCTATTAAATTATCCGAATTAACGAAATTGTAATGTTTGTAAAGTACCGCCAAAAGCCCGAAATAGGAGATAAAAGTTATACGAGTTCTGTAAATTATAATAAACTATGCCGGTAAAGTAAATAATAATAAAGTATACGTGTTAGGAGTATGTGATAAACCTATATTTTAACTTAATAATACTGTGATAATTAAACCATAAACTCAATAAAAATGTTTGTCATTGACATGGAATCGCAACCGCAGTTAAAAAAATGTCTTTAACCCTAAGGATAGGGACAATATCTTATCCTTAAAAAGAATCGAAATCACACCCTGATCTGAATTGCTAGGAATTTTCCAAAATTTTATCTTCCTCATCTCATTTGCCTTCTCATTCCCTTCAGCCGCGCATACCCCAATTAGGAATGCCATATCCCCACTGGCTTAGGGTAGATGGCACTCTAGTACAGTTTTCTTATAATTGACGTTTTTAGGTTATTTCCCTAGTGTGAATGGTAAATAGACGCGTGCGAGCGAGAAAGATTGCTTGCAGTGATCTTTAAAAGTGTGTGCATGACTAGCTCTTCAGCTCCCGCCACATAATGAACGCTATGAGTCGTTCACGAACGAGTCTTTCATTTGTGCCGACTCATTTTGAGTCGTGAGCGTACTACCCGGTAAACCGTACCACGGAACAATTGAACTTTTTTTAAATTATTTTTTAATTTTCTAGTAATATTTCTTGTTTCGGATTTCAATTATTAACCTCACTAGGATTAAGCCTGTATTTAAGTTAACTTTTGTTTACTAGGACCATTTAGTTATCTGCCAACCAGTTTCGCTTAACCCAAGCTTCATCAGGGCAAAATTTAAACCAATAAACGATATTAAAGTGTTGTTACATGAAAGATAAATTACAATAATAATAATAATTATTTATTCCGGAATGTGGTGCGGTTAGTGCAATACCACAAATACCATAAATCAACAATTACTCTGGTTCACTAACCTTAAACCACTTAAGAAAGATTTTTATTTACCTAAAAAGATAAACATATCACAGATGTGCGATAGTATTCTCACGCATTGTTCTATGATGGCGCATCTTTAGACAAGGTCCTTTGTTCTCATTTGTTTATAATCAACGTACTTATACTCACATGCTTATGTCGGGAGCTAGGAGCCATAGTAGCCACCGCATACTGCACCGGTACCGTATCCCGATACTGTATCGGGAGAGCATACTGTTCACGGCTCACTGTGCCGGCTCTTAAGAGGAACGGCTGCGCGGCCTGTTTCATACAAAACTAATTTTGGATTTGACGCCAAAATACTCACTTAAACCTAATGATCTCTTTTTTTCAAGAAAAAGTATAGTAAATATCTAATACGGCTGACAACTTTAACAATTATTTGGGGGGTAATTGTGATTTAAAAAAAAGTTTTTCCCCGTCTACTTTGAAAATATAATGAAATATACATATATATATTTTTAAATATTATAATAAGCATTATGGTGGACTTTAAATTAAATTAAAAACGACCAATTTACGTTGGAACACAAATTTGCCGTACATAATTTAAAATATCGACCCGAAAATTTTTTTTTTTTTTAAATGTGTTCTTTTCATATTTTTTCTTACCTAATCATATTTACATAGCAATTACTATAATATTTAAAAAAATACAATAAACCCGCAAATAATTTTCTAAGTTGCCTCTAGAATTATGAAAATGGATTTTTTTTAATGTCATAATTTAAAACAAAAATAAATAAAATACTTCTCATCCGTACTAGTTGTTTACTAAAGACTTAATTAAAAAAAAAACATGTCATTCAGTTTGGATGGGTATTTTAGCCTCAAATCCAAAATTAACTTAAAAATTAACTGAGAAAGGCAACGCAGCCGTTCCTCTTAAGATGTGCCGTCATCCAATTGAGTCATCGTTCAAATCAGTCGTACTTTTGAGTCATACGAAAATATTGAGCAGGTGCCGTAACTCCCGCTCTTAATAAAATTAGTCATGACCGATTGCTACTGTCAACTCTAACATGTTTTTTTTTAAAAAAGAACCAACGAACATTAAGGTTTCCAACCTTCACTAGGAAGGTATATATACACTATTATAATACTTACCTATATTATACCGTACTGATGAAGGCTGAAAAATACTGAAACAAATTCATAAGGAACATTAATAAAAGTGTTTTTAACTACGTATTCTTAAATGAAATCATTGACGATAATATTAACACATATCAAAAGAAATATAAAACAAAAATATAATAGGAACATCTGTGACTCGAACCCACAACCTCTCGATCTATCCGCTAATATAAGCTAATGTCACATTATTGCTTTGAAATCGTTGTTTGAGATATATTAATATTATCTTCAATGATTAAATATTACTAACCAACCATTAGGCCGTTTCTCCGCAGGGGTAGGCAGAAAGGACGGACCGTCAAACAACTCGATCTTGACATACACTTCCTACTTCATTCACGTGTATACTTCGTCTCATACATAAATAAATATTACAATGAGGTATATAAGCTTAAATAAGTTATTCCAATTCAAATTGAAGATTACTTAATAATATTTTCAAACCCCAAAGTTTCGGCCTTATCTGTATATTTAACTTTATATAGTTAAGTTAAAATACGTCCAAATCATTACAGGTACCACTACTATTTCTTTATCAAACCCGTTTAATTTTATCGGGCATTTCCTTAAAATTCGCTAAGCCTTTACCTCGCCGGTGGAAGGAAATTATAATAAAGAGGTTTAAATAATATAAGAGCCCTGTGATCAAAGCAAAGCCATAAAAGAAAATTAGCTTTAAAATAGTAAACACGAGTTATCTACGAGCAGAATAAAGTGAAGTAAATAATCATTAACTCGGCGCTGGAAAAAAATCTAAGGCAATTTTATCTTCGCTTAACTTCTTGCCCCGCCGTTAAGTCGAACCTTCTTCCTGAACTAATCCAGACAATAAATTCGGTAATCGAGGTTAGCCAGTGGGGGAAACTTTGAAATGAGATCACTAAATTTAGCGGAGATAACGCAGTTGTAACTCCAGGAGGCTATTTTATAACATATTTACTGCTACATAATTAGCAGGGTCTACTTACCTATCTTCTAGGCAGGGTTTCACGTGTTTTAGGCAGATTTAACAATTTCCTGGAAATCTTTCTTGTATCAATTTTAATTCGGTGATTTTAAATTAATTTATTTTGAATGTTTATTAGTATTATAATAACTTACAATGGGCTTTTTAAGAAAAAAAATGAATATACATAAATATTAGATGCAGAAGATGATAAGATGAAGATAACCTACAATTTTCTTTTTTTTTTTAACTTTTGATGGTTCGATTTAATTAATAAGGATGTTTTTTTTAATTGAAATAATCAGCCACTTTTACAAATTATACACATGTCTTCACTGTATATTGATATATTCTTATAAAAATAGTGTTTTAAAAATAACACATTTTTTCTTTGATTAGTTTAGTACATATTGTCAAAATATTATATACCGTTTTCAAATATTTTTATAATACTAATAATTTTTTTCGATTTGGTGATGTGTTTTCTGACTGGTAACATTAAAAGGTTTTTTTATTGCATTCTACGATTTAAAAAAACAATTAAATTAATTTAATTTAAGGATATTTTGTCAGAATAATTCATTGCGCTCCATAACTAATCAGATATTGGAGAATTTAAAGCATGTCATTTAGTTAACAAAAAAATATTATTTATGACTATTTTTCTAAGTAAAATCAATATTTTTTTTAACTAATCACGAACTCCAAAGGAAGCAAATATTCTCTTTAGTGTTTTGTGTCTATGTCTGGTACTGTTTTGTCACCCTAATTGCGGGGCTACTCCGAACCAGCGTTAATTGCGAACGCGCTGATTAAGCCGGTAATTGTCCTCGTGACAGACACGTAGTCCTTCAAAAACTTTGTTTGCTATTCGACGCTGGCTATATATATCCTGGTGGTGTTTTCCTAATACATACACAGACCCTTGTACAGTAGGTGCTCGGCTATATAGCGTAGCATGTGCATTAACCGGCTAATCTCGCAAAGCCTTTTTTGTCGAAACAGTGATCAGTCTTCGTTTACTGCCCTGAGCCACGTGCCACGTACTCGTATCAATATCCCACTAGTGCATTTCATGGCTATCGGACGTAAAAATAAACCAGGAAACATTTTCTGGCTCGACACGTCTTGGGGGAAGAGAAAAAAAACAGAAAATATTTTTTTATTTTTTATTATTTAACTCCATAAAATACATAATTACATAGTGTTTAGGAAATTTTACAGAAGTGGAAGAAAATGTATATAGTAATAATAATCTATATATGTATAAAAAAATATATAAAAAATACAAACAAAAAGATTTGGTATAAACCACCTCACTGGCTGAGTCTTTCTAAGGTGGTAGAAATTAAAATAACTTTAATATCCTGAATTATAAGGAGATAAGTTTAAAAAAATTAAATGAGGCAAACGTTAAAAATATAGCGTGAAATTTGTTGTTATTTTGTAGAAGTTTTGAGAAATGAGAAAAGAAATAAGAAAAAAAGGGAAAAATATAGTCGTTTAGTTTCTTATATAATTGAAAATACACTTTGTATATACCACTTTATTTAAAATATTTATATATTTTAAATAAAGTGGTATATACAAAGTGTATTTTCAATTATATAATTAATAATGCTGCCACAAAGTTATAAAGCATTTGAATAAAATATAAAAGAAGTTTAGTTTCTTGTTATTATATTGTAGATGTTCTTAGTATCTGTCCGCAGTAGATATCCATGTGCAAATTTTGTGTTTGGGATTTTCAATTTTTTTATCAGATGAATGTCGTTGTTCAATTAAATTTAAACATTTTGGTTCCAAATGATAGTAATGTCTTTGTCGGTATGTGGTATTTATCTTCGGAGTAATGTGTTGATGTCTATGTCTTGTTCCATATTTGTGTTGTACAGTATGATGGTTTTCTTTGTATTTTTGATAGTGTATAGAGATAGTTCTATTATAAAGTTGCTGTATATTCAGTACAGCAAAGCCCTTAAATAATCTAAAAGATTTTTTGTAATAAATTTAATATTAGTATCGGCAGAAACATCCCAACCAATAATGCCATGAGTGATAATTGATTGGGCTAATGCGTAGTATATCATTTGTACCATAATATAAAAAAAAAAGTTTTCGGTCTTGCTTCAGACGTAAGCGCAGCAGTATTAATTTTTTTTATTATTTCTTCACATAATCAAATTTATTGGTAGACAATTCAATTATTAATCTAACTAGAATTAAATCTGTAGCGAGTTTAACAATTTTGCAAATGAATAAAAATAAACAAAAACGTTTAAGACGGTATGTCTCGTTAAGCGTAATCTCCACGTGATTTTTTGAAAATAATATTTGGAACCTTTATCACTAAATCGTTTTCGCATGAAATATTCAGAAAGATTTCAAGGTTTTCTTCTAAATACTAGCCAAATACGCACGGAAAACAAATATATCACTGAAATTTAATGTTAATTTAACTTAATATTAATTTATTAAGTAACTACTCACAATATTTCCCATAAATGGACTGCCATAGTTTCACTGGCTCTATGCATTTTGTGAAATACTCTTGATTGCCATAAAAAAGTGAACATTTTAAACTTGTAGAGTGCTGACACCAGATGTTGAGGAAACATATTATCTTCTCATCTAACTTTATTAATGCACAAACATGGAGGCATTTTAATGCGGCCTTTTGAGTTGTAGGTAAGCCAGAAGTATATTTTACTCCGACTTTAAATTGGTGTTTTTCTCCTATCTTTGATTAATATTGTCGCTTAGAGTAATAAATATTGCGATCACTCATGATGATCATATTTTTTGTTTAAATTGATCAAAAATATGCACAATTCACTCGTTTATCTCATCTATATCTAAGAAGCGATCAGTAAATTTCAATCAATAGTTCCTACCATATAACGAAAAAAATATTAAACTTTCCTACGAAAAAAAGACGCAACCTTGTATAAAGAAAAACGCTTTCCTTAGGAAAGAACTCAAGGGAAGCATATCTTGGAGAAAGCAAGCGCGATCGGTCGACACTTCAGTGACAAAATCCCTATATATGTTTGTCCTATTTATCATTGCTCATGCGTATTATTAGGAAAAAAATATTGTTCTACTTAATTCATTTGTTTTCCTAACTTAATTAAGTATATTTAATATATTAAATATTTATTCTTTCGCCGTGCATTTGATGTTTCCTACTTTATCGTTTGGTTTTGTTATTTTTGGCTGCTGGTTGGAGAGCCGCGAATGAACCTGGCTTTGAAACCCATTATGTTGCTGTTTCAAATATTTATATTTTTTAGCACAATTCTTATGGATGATTCAGTGTAAAGTGCCATGGTCTTGTGATATAACACCATTAAATGAGTCTGTATGAAAATATTCCCCATAGCGGACACACGCTTGTATGCGAAATCGTAAGCGGTAATCGTAGTTAAAAGCACGTATCCGGCAGTGTTTTTTAAATGTATTTTTCTATATGAATATCGCACAAGAGTCCCAACTGCTCGCAACCGTCTGGAACCCGTGAGACTATGGCATCCCCAATTGGGGAATGTTGTCAGGTTAAAGGTATTGGGGTGGGGAAGGAGAAAGGTAAGAGGAAGGTGGGAAAATATCTGGCTATTCAGGTCTGGTCACCAAACACGCGTAAAATCCATTTCAAGCAACGCTTCAATTCTGAATGGTGGTCTTTCACCATGGCAATACTGAGAGTATCTTCCACTCTGGAACGTGCGCAAATATACTATAAATATATATATATATATTTATTTTATTTTTTTATTTTTTAAATGAATTAATCCTGAAACAGCACAAATTAATTAAATAAAATTTACTTGCGCACGCCGGGATTTGAACCTGAGACCTTCAGATTCGTAGTCAAGAGCCTTACCCCTCGACCATTAGGCCATCGATTGATTCATTTCCCTAACGCCAAAAAGTTGCATTGAAATTTCGAAGGGCATATCATTTGGTTATCTTTTACATTAATATAGCATTCTTAATAAGTATTTAAAAAATATATGTATTTTGATTGAACTAAATTACAAAAAGAAACAACTATTTCAATTAGCGGAGGCACCAAATAATGTAATTTTAAATACGATTTCCTAAAAATGTACCCGTAAAAATTAAAAGAATCACACAACGCCTTTTTAAAAGTTATCCGATGTGGAAAAATCATTATATGACGTCATACGGTTAGTGATGATCACCTACGTCCGTATTTTTTTTCTTCTTTAAAATTCATACTATGAAAATAATAACCTATTTCATAGGTTATTAGTTAGGGTTGTTTAAAAATAGGAAAAATGTTTATATGACGTCATAGGGTTAGTGAAGATCACCTACGTCCGTATTTTTTATCATTAAAAACCAAACTATGACCCACAGAACTTATTTTATAGGTTCGTAGTTGGTGTCTTCCCCAACTAAAATATTTGTTTCATATTGTAATTAAGTTCAATCAATGTGTTATTTATAAATAAAATGCGCATTAAGAATGCTTTACTAATGTAATACTTTACTCATCATTTTAGCGAATTCCAAGTCGAGTAATCATCCCGTGATGAACATAACCAGTACCGAGTTAATGGGATTCGACACCAGTGACTTGGGTCGTTTATCCGCTAACACGGTGACCACCAGTCATCCACGCCTCGGCTGCAGGGATTCTTGAGGACCAGGCGGGACAAAAGGACTCTGGCCTGCATTAGGGATCTCACCACATAGACGTTTCCGTAGATTTAGATAATGTAGATTGACGTAATGGGTCCACAGATGAGCCTTGATTTTGTTCTTTCCTTAAATATATTCATTCCCATTTATTTAGATTTAAACAACTCTTTTAATGAAAATTACTATTATATCAAAATGAACACAGTCCCCGTGCCCTTGAGAGATAGTTGTCGAGCTCTTTCCAGCTGAAGGTATCATTTATTTCCCAAGACAATTTTTCATTGGCGCCCTCTCATAAAATAAATAAACAAGCCTTCAGGAGGAATAAGCTCCCTCCTCTATATAACAGACATTCAGTGCGAACTGACGTGTGTTTCTGTGTTGTTTGTGTTGCTCGTGGAAGGTCGGCAATACGGTACCGCGCCATTTCGGTGACCAACATTTTTCGTCCGGCTTGCCGGGCTGGCAACACGGTCTCGCGTCATTTCGGTGACCCAAAAATTTCATCCGGCTTGCGGGCCTCGCCCGTAAAAACTGCCTTTTTTAAGGCAAACAGAGTACAAAATTAATTGATCTCTTTTTGTTACAGACTGGCACCACCCACCATCAACCCCCGATCTAGCCCCCCACTGAAGGCTAGGTACAGGCAGTCGGCTCTGTATCGCCTCCTGCCTAACGCCGACGCCAGACAGTTCCGGAGAAGAACCAAAACCGGACACATTATTGTCACCTTTCCCCTCCTGCAAGCTGCAATGCCGCAGCCCGCATCCGAGCAGGAGCCCACGGCGGGGCCCTCATCTGCCCCCCACCGCCCCCCACCAGGCCCGGCCTCCACCTACAAGCCCCCATCGAGGCCCGCGGTGGCCATGGAAACCTTCCCCCCCCTACCTTCAAGCGACGGCTGGCGCCACCCCACCAACCCGATCAAGCGGCCCCACTCACCAACGGCCGAGAACACGACAGTCCGGTGTGACAACCGGTTCACCGGCCTACCGGAGGTAAGCGAGGGCGGCGGCGCGCCGCGCACAAAACGCGCCAACATTAATGCTACCTTTCCTCCCACAGGAGAAGCTGCCAGGAGGAGCCGCGTGCCCCCAGTGGTGATGACCCTGGGCGCCAAGACCCACCAGCAGATAACGGAGACTATCAAGACGCACCTCGGACCCGGAAACGACTTCAACATCCGATACAACAGGGGCGGCACGGCCAACATCCTCGTGCGCTCCATGAACGACCACAGAGCCCTCACCAACGGCCTACGAGCGGAAGCCACGAGCTTCCACACATTCACCTCAGAAGCCGAGAAGACCAAGAAGACGGTCATCAAGGGCCTGCCCGATGTGGACATCGGCCACATCACGGAAGACCTCGAGAGCCAGGGCTTCCCCGCCACCAAGGTCGTGAGGATGACGACCACATCCGCCGAATACCCGCTCTATCTGGCCCACTTCAATAAGGAAGTGGACATGGGGCGGCTGAGGGCTTCCGTCCTATACCTGTGCCACTGCAGGATCAGGCTGCAAAAGTACCGCAGCAAGCACCTGCAGCAGGGCACCCAGTGCTACCGATGCCAGGGGTTCGGCCACGGCTCGAGCAACTGCTCCCACACGGCACGCTGTGTCAAATGCCTGCTGGAGCACGCTTCATCCGAGTGCCCCAAGAAGACCAGGGACGAGCCCGCTGCGTGCTGCAACTGCGGAGGCCCACACCCGGCCAACTACCGAGAGTGCCCCAAGAGGGTACAGTACGTCGCGGCCCTCCAGCGCAGATCGACGACGCGCCACACCACTCCTCTGACCAGGGCAACAGAGGCACGACCCCCACCACCTACCGTCAGAGCTGATGACCGGCGATCCTGGGCCAACGTCACCAGCGGCTCCACCCCGCCTCCTCCACCGGCCGAACCACGCCACCGACCAGAACCGGAACCGACCACCAACAGCGATGATGATGACATCATGGCTCTGCTGCACGGCCTCATCCGAGTGCGCAGCAGACTGGCTTCCTGCAAATCCAAAGCAGAGAAGCTGATCATCCTCATGGAGCTCCTCAACGACACCATCAATGGATAAGGACGCATCCGTGCTGAAGATACTCATGTGGAACGCACGCAGCATCCAGAACAAAACCGACGAGCTGCTAGACCTGACCAACAGTCTCGAGATCGACATCATTCTTCTCAGCGAAACTCAGCTCTCCGAAAAAACCAGACTCAGAGTGCCAGGCTACGACGTCTACAGAAACGACAGACCACTACCTGAGGACAGAAGGGCACGCGCAGCGGGCGGAACAGCCATCCTCACACGCCAAGGACTCCAGATAACGAGACTACCAACACCTGCTATGGAAAACATGGAAGCTACTGTCATCAGAGTCGAGATAAACCACCTACCGACTACAATCATCTCGGCATACTGCCCGTCGAACTCAGCGAATATCACGAGAGGCGACCTCAACAAATTACTCGCGCTAGGTACAAGAGTACTCGTAGGAGGCGATCTAAACTCCAAACACCGACATTGGAATAACTTCAGATCCAATAAAAACGGAAATATTCTCTTTAAACACCTCGAGAATCACGACTACGTAGTGCTCGCACCGGACAAACCGACCCTATACAACCCGAGGATGAAATACCCGAGCACTCTCGATATCGCGCTGGTGAAAAACATACCACACATATCTCCACTGATGACACTAGACAAACTATCATCCGACCATTTTCCGGTGAGCTTCACAATCGGCGGCAACATCACGAGAAAAACCAGAACTCAACTCGATCTCCGAAAAGCCGATTGGAAAAACTTCAAGGAGGGGATCAACGAGCAAATCTACCTAACATCTGAGACTCTCACTACGCCGGCGCGCATTGACGAAGCGGTCAACTCGCTGACGAAAAACATCCAAACAGCCCGCGATAAGTGCATCCCCGTGAAGAAAATCCAACCCTTCACCGTGAAGCTCACACCGTACATCAAACTTCTGATCACCGAAAAAAATAGACTTCGCCGAATCCACCAGAACACCCGAGAAACCTGCTTCAAAGTAGCCGTCAACGCTCTCGGCAGAGAAATCAAGGAAGAGATCGCGAAGTTGAAAAATACTCTGTGGTCAGAAAAAATCACGTCTCTCACCACCCAGGACAACTCACTCTGGAAAATGGCAAAGGCCCTGCGCTATCAAGATAACAGCATCCCGCCCCTCAAACAGATCAACTCCTCGAACCTGGCACTCTCGGACGAAGAAAAATCCAACACCTTGGCCGACGGATTCGAGAAAGCTTACGCTACAACGGACGGCATGAGCGACCCGGCAGTAACCAGCATGGTAGACAGCACACTAGCAGAGCTACATTTGCTTCCCCAAACCGACGTGGACGACATCAGGCTCGCTTCACCGAAAGAAGTGGCCCACATCATCAGGTACCTCAAACCAAACAAGGCACCGGGGGAAGACCAAATCACCAACACGCTCCTCAAACACCTTCCGCAGAGAGCTATCATCTACCTGACGAAGATCTTCAACGCCTGCCTACTGCTGGGCCATTTTCCCGCCTCATGGAAAAACGCCTGCGTCCTACCTTTCCACAAAGCGAAAAAAGATCGATCGAATCCGACTTCATACCGCCCCATCAGCTTGCTGCCCACGCTCAGCAAGGTACTCGAGCAAGTCATCCTCAACCGGTATCTCCCCCACCACGTCAACAACAAGACTCTACCTGACGAACAGTTCGGTTTCAGAAAGAAACATTCGACAGTCCACCAGCTCACGCGCGTCACGGAACACATTTCGAGAGCTTTCAACGTGAACCAATACACCACTATGGCTCTACTAGACCTCGAAAAAGCTTTCGACACAGTATGGATGGACGGGCTGATTCACAAATTGTACATCACGAAAACACCTACGTACATCATCCGAATAATTCAAGCCTATCTGAAGAACCGAACCTTCAACGTCAAAGTGAGGGAGACCACATCAACATCACGAGAAGTACCCAAGGGCGTGCCGCAAGGAAGTCTACTCGGGCCCCATCTCTTCAATCTATACACCTACGATGTTCCCCCTCTCAACCGGTGCAAGAAAGCCACGTACGCCGATGACATGGGCCTGTACGCGTCATCAGTAGCGCCCAGACTGGCCGTGAAATACCTACAAGAGGGTCTCAACACCATCGGAGACTACTACAAAAAATGGCGCCTCAAACTCAACGAGGCCAAAACCGAAGCCATCACCTTCACACGTAGGCTGAAAAACAAGACACCGAACGAGAAAATCACCATGAGCGGAACTCAACTAGAATGGAAACCCGAAGTGAAATACCTAGGCCTCACCATGGACAGCCGCCTAAACTGGAAAAGCCACATCGAAAACGCCAGAAACAAAGCGCAGCAAGCTATAGGAGCAATCAGCCCCATCTTCAATCGGAGAAGCCCACTAGCTGAGAAGAAAAAACTCCTACTATACCAGAGTCAAATCCGCCCAGTTCTAACTTATTCCATTCCAGTGTGGAGTAACATATCCAAATCTACATACAAGAAAATTCAAACTCTTCAGAACAAATGTATAAAGATTACGTACAATACACCTATGTACACAAACCTCAAGATCCTACACGAACAACAGGAAATTCCCACACTCGAAGAATACTCTCACAAACTGACGACGAGATTTTACAACACCCTAAATCCCGAAAATCCACTTGTGAAAGAGCTGGGCGCATACAATTCACCTGACGATCTCCCGTTCCGCTACAAGCACAGGATGCCGAAACACATTATTCTGGAGCTCTACGAGGACTCCGACACCGAAGACGACACGGACACCGACGCGCCCCCCGATCTCGACGCGCCCCCCGGCCCCGACCCACGCGCGGGCACCACCGATATGGGCACCACCGTCATCAATACGGACACCCCCAGCGCGGGTATCCACGCGGTTACCCTCCACGCGGCTACCCTCCACGCGCTTACCCGCCACACGGATACCCGCGTTCGGCCACCCCCGGCTTGGATCCGGTGCAATTCAGCACATCCGGACTAGCAAAATAGAAGACGAAGACTCACCAAAAAAGAAGAGGACTAACACCGGAAAAAATGAAATAGATGAAATACAATGAAATGTAAAGTATTGAAGTACCTGAAATGTAAAGTATTGAAATAATGAAATATTTAACTTCAGTAAAATTAAAAGTAAACAACAGTAAATAGTTCAGAACTAAATGTTTGTCTTTCCCAGTTTTGTTTAGGGTTTTTTATCCAGTTAAGATCTTTTCCCTAAAAGTCATGAAATGTAATTAATAAATTCAGTCAATTTAAATAAAACCATCAGATGGTGATAGTAATAAGGCCAAAGTGGCCGGAGTACTAGTTAGCCAGAACACATGAGGGGTATTTGTATAAGCCCCAGCTAGTTAGAGGATTACGAAAGAATCCGTAAAATCAAAAAAAAAAAAAAAAATCAACATTTTGATATTACAAAAACGCCAATTCATGCAAAATAGCAGTGGCGTGCATTGGTCTACGACCAAAGGTAGGCGGTGCGTAATTTTTCTAGTTGGGGTTCGAATTTTTCATTGAATATTTGAAAACACTCATTATATTATCATTTTCGGCTGATTTTTGTGGTCAACTGAATAAATGAGCGTACAAGTTCGTATTTCTAATTCAGAAACTGTCAATTTTCATTTTAATGTGATTTTTTTCACTTTCTTCCACTTCTTATTTTCGACCCGATAGGGTGCGTTTTCACCCTATCACGGGCATCTTTAGTCTTCAAGTCATAAATGTACAATATTAGAAAGCAATGGACTCACTACTGACGAACGCTACATATACCATAGATTTAATTTTTAAATTACCAGTCTGAAAGAT
Source organism: Halesus radiatus (assembly GCA_022606495.2). Classification (NCBI taxonomy): domain Eukaryota; kingdom Metazoa; phylum Arthropoda; class Insecta; order Trichoptera; family Limnephilidae; genus Halesus; species Halesus radiatus. The sequence goes on along the minus strand of JAHDVE020001605.1, from coordinate 7,109 downwards.
GCCTGTGATAGGGTGAAACAATCCGGTCAAAAATAAAAAGTAGAAGAAAGTTACAAATTATTTTTTAATCAAGAAAATTCATATTAATACCAGTTCATACATATTGTTCGAAAATAGCCTTGAACGTCGAAACAGCTGTTGAATAATAAAAAATAATTGCTTAACTTAACATTATAAAAACTTATTTAAAAAATTTAAATACAATTAGGTACTTACTTATTTCTTGAAAATTGTGGCTTTTTTTCTTCTTATTTCTATAATATTTTTATTTATCATTATGGTTTCTTGCTTTTCTTAGATTGGGCATACCTTTCAGGCCTTATGGGCTGCACACCACTGTATAAATAACAAAAATTAGACATAAATTACAATGTACGTAACATATATTTTTTGAAATCTTGAACTCATTTCTTGTTGTATATAAAGCTATCATTCTACAATATAGTAGGCTAGCAAATAAATAATAAAAAATCATGTTACTAAAATCATCACAGAAAAACCCATTAAAAAAAATTATTACCAACTGTATTCAATGATGAAAATAAATGTTCCAAAGACGCATATGTGTAATTACTTTGTAGTGGTATTTATGATTGTTCCTATGAAAACTCATTACGAAGGTGGTAGCTCTAACAAATTAGTTACAGGTATCCGCTCGCCTAGCAAATAAGCAAACTGCGAGATGTGAAAAGGCTTCCGCGCCAAGATAAGACCGTACCACGCGTTCGGTGTTTATCAGAGATGACTATCGTGATATTTGCGCTGCTAAAATGGCCGTTACTCATTTCAGGACTTCACTTTTATCTTGCATTTAATTAAAGGCACAATACAATCTAGTTAACGATTCAAGTGTTGTACAATTCATTATAAACTATGTGCTCCCAATGACCCCAATAGAGGTTTATTTTGATAGGTACCTGAATAAACAGTACAAACTGATAAATGCATTTTTTTTAAATCAATCAATCAAAAAACACCCGAAAAGTTACACACATCGTTCCTTTGGTCATAGAACAATGAAAACCACTACCAGGTAGGTACATAAAATAGTTCCGGAGCGTTGATTTATTGAAATAGTATTCTTAATACTTCGTTGTTTTAAAATATGTGTCAACCATTAGCTTTTCGAAAGCAACGGAGGACTTTCTGAAAAATTCGAAATATTACTTGTCTGATAATAATTGTCTTAACTATGTACATAACCATGACGGCCACCATGGTCGAGGGGTAAGGCTTTCGACTACAAATCCGAAGGTCGCAAATAAATTTTATTGAATTAATTTGTGCTGTTTCACAATTAATTAATTTAAAAATAATATATACTATATTTGCGCACGTTCCATAGTAGTGGAAGATACTCTCATTATCGGCCTGGTGAAAGACCACCATTCAGAATTGAAACGTTGCTTGAAATGGCTTTTAGCCGTGTTTGGTGACCAGATCTGAATTTCCGGGTATTTCCTACCTTCCTCTTCTTCTTCTCCTTCCCTTCCACAATACCTCCAGCATCACAACATTCCCCAATTGGGGATGCCATAGTCTCACTGGCTCCAGACGGTTGGTAGCAGTTGGGACTCTTGTGCGGTATTCATATATAAATGAAAATAAATGTAGCTGAAAATCGAGCCATGAATATTCAAACAGAACAACAAACGTCGTTTCTGAATACCGTCGTCAATGGAAAAATATCTCCCATGTGATTACTAAAGTATTGGTAAAATCCCTTTTAATTTTGTTGTTTGTACTACAAGTTTTAAGGCTTTCATTTGTGAAGATACGTTGTTGCATATAAAACTACAAAACGTATTTACATTTTAAAAAACATCCCGTAACTCTTAAATATCAGTTGTTTCTTCCTTCTGAACAATTAACATTTTTGACACTTGGAAGGTATTTTCCCCGTGACAATAATATGTTCCTGCAAGTGTTACTGTATGCATATAGTTATTCGCACAATATACATCGATTTCAAAGAACAATAAAAAAAAACATAAATCTAAACGCTCGGTATTGACTCTCACGTCATCTGAATCTGATCGAGACCCCTTCGTGAAGAGATTGAAAACTGATTGACGTCATGTGCTACAAATTCTGAACCCATTTCAATTCAAATAGGATTCGTCTTTACGAGTTACTAAAAAAAATCAAATAAAACATAATGTTTTATACCAAACTTTTATTTAAATAGTGTCACGTAAGGTGGACAGAAAACATTGTGTAAAAAATACAATAAAAAAACACTGGTGATAAAAAAGACGTGTATTGTAATGCTTCGGATGTACCCATCCAGAAATACAAGAAAAAAATCCAAGATACAACCATAAAACCATATTCTTAGATACTGGCGGTGACAGCAGTATTCTTAATGCACCACTCACATGATACTACAATGCTATAATCAATTCAAAAGGAACTAAATATAAACAATTATATTACTTGATGTAACTAAATTTTACTTTTTCATAAAAAACATTTAGTTCGTGGCGTGCCATAAATATAATATGAACGCATACATTTGTTTATATTATAATTAAATTTTATTTATCTCTTATCTGGGATGAAGTTGTACCTAAATATGTTTCGGCCATATTGATCGCTATCTTATAAAAATGACAGATATACTATTAATATTTCTATTTTTGAAACTGATACTACATGGTGGAATTCCATTATAAAGATATTATAAAATACATATAAAACTTATTTTCACTTTTATTTATTTCACCATAACCGGTTTCAGCTTGTTAAAGCCATCTTTAGACTGGTATTATTAATGGTCTGTATTAAATTAAATTGCGTTTCCACATTCTCATTTCAATCATAACTAGTGGGTAAAGGTAGTAGAGCGATAAGTCTAGGTCACAGGATTATTTATTGTGAAATTTCAACTTCGGATATCAGTCCTGTCGTTCAATATTTAAATATATAGTGAATATTATCACATATTTAAATGGCAGCGGATATGAGATGTAAGCTCCTGGGCTGTAATTACCAGTCTAGAGGAAAGTGAGTATTTTACGCCGGTGGTAATTACCACCAGCAATATTTTCCACGCAATGTTTATTGTAGAGCCTCGACTGTTTACACATCCGCCTACATGTTTACTGAGTAACATTAAGTTATATAATCGTATTCATAGCTCTTAAATATGTAGCAGAAATCCCCACAAAAACCCTCGAATGACGAACTCTGCAACCATGAATTTTTTCATTGCCAATTCTGTTTGGAATTTCTGGGTCGTCGCAACTATTTTCTGAATGCCTTTTCATCACAAGATAATGAATTTTAAAATATCAAATCATTATAGAAAATAATATTAACATAACCCAAATGAAATATGAACACGGAAAAAACGACAGAAAATAAAAAGATTTCAGTCGCATCTGGGACTCGAACCCAGGACTTCTGCCTATCCGGGGCAACCGCTTAACCAACTTAGCTAATGAGACCAGTTCAATTTATGTCATCTTCATCGATATCATATTTCAAATTCAAGATTTGTAAATATTTATTTAAAATATCATTTTAACCTTCAAAAGCTAAGGCAATCCCCATGTTATTTGTTTCATATGAACATAGAAGAAAACAGACATACTTTCATTGTAAGCTAACTATAGTTTACAAAAATTGCCCTATACAAATTGTAATAATGATATTCACTCATTATTATTAAATACCTAGTGTTATTCTGCAGATAAATATATCTAGAACATCGATCTAACAGTATTGGAGTATCCACCAAGTACGTGGTAAACTCTGAAATGGGTTTCACAAAATAATATAGGTGTTTCCTTATTTATATATAGAAAAGCTGCAGCGTTCGAGTTTGGTCTCCTTTTTGGCATCTTCCATTTTTGTAACTTTTAATAAATGCCTACCTATCAAAAAACATTGTGCGGGTTTGTTTATTCTCAATTCTTATACCATAAGAAATTTAAACCAACCATTCTTTTAACATTTCAATTAAGCTCTTAAATGAGAAGTGGCAATATATTTGTTATCCATTAGCAATAATTTTTCTAGTATTTTTTTTTTCGTTTTTCCACAGAATCTATCTACTTTTCTCCAGAACTCCAGAACAAGGCTATATTTGCCAAATTTCTCATCTCCTCTTTGTAAGGCCGAATTGATTGCTTCCGACCTAATAAACACTGGATATTCAATGTTATATTCTTGCCGATATAATCAGGGATCGGGAAGACAAATTGTTAACAAAATTGACACCATTTCCACAGTCAAATCGAATCGATTCAATTGATAATACAGGGCGGGTACCCACAAAGCATGTATCCTTATAAGACTAGTGCCATTTCAACCAAGATAAAATTTTACTGCTCCATGTGTAGAAATCAACCACATTTATAAAAAAGTGTAAACCATTCCTCAATCATCACGTGCCGTTCACATGGCATTTTTCTATTCAGTGCCCACAAGCTTTCTCCTTTTCACGTTTTTGTTGATTTGAACCTTATAAGCGCCGAGATGCAATTTATGGGGACGCTTAGTGAAAATGATACAGAGACGCCTTAGAGTTGTAGTAATCTCGTGTCTTTTTGAATGAACTATTTATTGTATTGCGGGTACTGGTAGTTGCGTACTAGATACAGTATAAATGATAATTGTATTCAATTTGGTTTCCGTCATTCTTAAACATTCTCATAGCTCAATAACGAATTACTTTTATAGACTAAATCGAGTACTCAATTCACTGAATTATTTTGCATAAATTGGGAAAAAATCGACGACGTATGATTCTAATTGGAATCTCGATAAAATAGGATTTACACGTATACTTTCATTTAGACTTAAATGGACAAATCTTGTGGAAAAGCTTGTCGGTAAACTGAGATATTTGGCTTAGTTATACATTAGAATGTTCAAATAATATATGTAGTTTTTTTTTTTTTTGAGGAAAATAAATTTCCTTAAGGCCTGTATCATCTTTGGGAAAGCTGTGTTGAGGGTCTTTTAGAGGATAGAAGAATTGAATCTGGGTCTTGAAGACACACATGTTGTAGGAAGGAGGAAACACAGAGGCCGGCAGATTAATCCACAGCAGAGCTGTTGAATGCAAGAAAAAGTCAAGGGTTTTTTCAGATATTTTGGGGCTTCCAACCAGAGGTGGCTGCCAAATTCTACAGTGTACTATTAATGTATCTGCGGACTCTGTACAATACGCGCAGCTTCTGTTGATTTGAAAACAATGAAATTGGTAGAATTATTATTTGGGAAGGTATTTATAATACTCGTATTCAGCCGCTATAAATGATTGAAAAATTAATATTAAATATTTATTAAATGACGCGTAATGATATCACCTAATCCTCCACACAATTATTCCAAGAAGCTCTTGAAGACTCCACATTGCCTAAAATATATTTTTACTGAAATGAACTATTCCCCAAAAACAAGAAATCCCTTTAGCAATGGGACAAATTATATATTTGAGGTACCTCTCTGTAAAACAAGGTTAGCGCAGAGACATGCTATTTTCATTGCGCGAAATATTAATAATTTAGATTATCCTTAGAATTTAAGTCTCTATATTGCCACGTATAAAGATGATATAAAAAACTGGAAATAAAGCAAAGACACCTTTTTTCTTACGATAACCGCAATATTTATTCGTTTGGAAATGATTTTTTTTTATTAAAAATAAAAAAAACAAGCAAACAAACGATCAAAACACCTTTCCGTGTCCTTATAGACTCTTTACATTATTTAAAATGAATTTGTTTACTTTGAATTTCAATTCACTACAATACATAAAAAGTATTCCTTTTTTTAAAACAATATCACAGCAAACATTACCACCGAAAAAAAATGTATAAGAAAATACCTAAAAATATTAATATTTTTTTTATAATTCTCCAAAAATAGGTACTGTTATTACTACAAAGAAGCTGCTGTAAAAAATCTTAATTTGTAAAAAAAATAAATTATATTCATACTTTAATTAGTAAATTTTAACAACTTGAAATTTATTTTATCTTTTCTTTTCTTTAAAGTTTGTATTTTTATTTTTTAAATAATAACTGTTACTGTTTGATTTAATAAACATATGACGACTTTATATTAAAACGGAGTTCGACAAATTGGATGTGAAAAAAAGAAATTATTTTATCTTATCTCACCTTGTCTATTTCGTTACATATTTTTTTATACATATATATATATATATTTTTTTTTATGGATGTAAATATACCTTTTTTTAAAATTATTTTTGATACATCTTTTATTCTCCAAAAGACTTACCGTTTTCAAAAGCTTGTTTTTGTAATGTATCACTTTAAAATGTGTTATATTTTAAGAAGTGTTTCGTTAATATTTTATGTAGAGTGAGTTATGTGTGATATTAAAATACGTATTCTACCCAAAAACAAAATTTTAGCAGGTACATATTTCACAGACCCTTTTAGATCCGAAACTCGTATTTGAAAGAACGCTAACCTTTTCCCCATATCAGACATGCTTTATTAAAAGCATAATGGTGTGTCTTATAATGCTTTACGTGTGTATTATACCGGTTAATAATTAACGTCCAAATTAAAATCAATGTACCTATATCGTTAATAATTAATAATGCCCTTACAAGACCGTGTCTTTCTTCTTGTTGTAAAAAGGCTACAATGACATTAAAAATACTGCTCATGTATGTTGGGAGCATGGACATAATTAATATAGAAGACACATCCACGGCCATATCGATTACTAAGCTGATGTTAAACAATAAACTAAGCTATCATCGTTAGTTTATCAATATCGATATATATATATATATATCGATAATTTTATCAATAGCGATATGTTTATGAGGCTACGCCATTCTAAGCTTTATGCGGGACCATTGTGTGTGGGTTTACACGTGATTTCTTTCCCTTCCACTTGCAAGAAAGGTACACAGCTTTGTGGTTTCTGTTTTAAAATCAAATATAGTTAGACGTAAAATAAATTCGTATTCTTAACTAAAAGAAAATCTTGATAGTCGTAGCATTACAATTAAAAAATATATTTGTATACATCGTATTGCGTCACTCGAACTATACCATACAAATAAATACCTCAAATTACGGTTTGACGCCCTCGTAAAGACAAGATTTTTAAATGAT
>JAHDVE020001603.1:0-44299 GCA_022606495.2 Halesus radiatus | reverse complement strand
TTTTTCCTATTAACTCGGTCGTACGCTTTTTGTAGATCTACAAAGGCACAGAATAGTTTCTGGTTTTTTGCCAGAAACTTCTCTGTTGCATACGCAACTAGAAAATCTGATCCATACACCCCCTTCCGCTCATAAGAGGTTTCCCTACAGAAATTTAAAAAAAAAATGCAATTTTCAAGCACTCCAATTAGGATGCATTATCCTATTTGTATATAAATATACATGCAAGCATATTTCGTTTCAGACAAAACAATATTTTATTTTAATCCTCGTTCACATTCTTTTTCTTTCTTACATTTAATTTATTTTTTTATTTCATATATTTTATTTTTTTCTAAATGAATAATGAGCACACTTCTTTGTACTAAATTTTGTATCTGTGCATAGTGTGAACATTTGATTATGAACATTTGCGTTAAAAATCTTATTGTCATAAGTTTAGTTATCCATTTTACAGTATAAAAAGTCGGGGACGCCCTAAGAAGACATGACACGACTAAGGAAATCAAATACTTCACTCGGGCCATGTCAGAAGTCAGAATTACAGAAGAGAGTGTATAAGTGTATATGAATGTTAATGAAGCAAGAGTGTTTGCCAAGAAACGGCGTGATGGTTGTTAGTTAGTTACTTATCCATATCTAAGAAATATTTATATATTCAGTATTGCATACGTAATAGCCCGATGGACGCGTTCGTTTCATATTAAATAGCTTTGCATTAACGCTCCGGCATCGAAGGAGTACAGTCGTGTATATTGGTGATAATTGTGATCAAAAATTTATAGTGCACAAACAATATCTCGCCCACCGGGCGATCTACATAAACAATATGGAAAGAAATCATTAAAAACATTAAAGAATTAATAAATAAAATTACTTCCGTAAAAGATTCCAAGATAAAAACATCTCTGGAGCAAAGTTTAATATCCCTGGAAGAAATATTTCAAAATGAGCGTATCTGTCTACAAAAAAAAATCATAGATTTACAAGAAACGATGATTATTAATGACCAACGATACACCAAGAAACTCGAAGAAATTCTAATAACCAACCAAAAAACATACGCCCAAGTCTGTGACAACAAGAAACCAGCGGACACAAAATACAACATTGAACCGAAATACTCAATTTTATTAACATCTACCACCTTAAACGCCGAGAGCATAAAAACAAAAGTTCAAAAAAATATTGATTTAACTAAAATTAAAGTCGGAGTCAACGGAGTTGAAAAGATTGGCGATAAAAAAATGATAATTTCATGCCAAAAAAAAGAAGATGCAGAAATATTAACCAACGAAATAAATAAGATAACTGGAAAGGAGATTTCGGCTGAAGAAATAAAAAAAAGAAACCGTTCTTGATGTTAAAAAGGCTTCAATGCCAATTGACTGAAGAGGATATTATACATGGAATTATACAACAAAATAAAGAATTAAATCAAGAAGACAAAAATAATATTAAACTCATTAAAGAGTTAAAAAACAAATATAATGAAGGTAAAGAAAACGATACCACAAACTACATCATACAAACAACCGGAAAAGTAAGAAGAATATTATTAGACAAAAAAAAAATAAATATAAAATTCCAACGAGTGTACGTCGAAGATTGTAACCCACTCATACAATGCTATCACTGCCTTAAGTTCGGCCATACAGCCCAAAGATGTCTCGACAGGACGCAGCCACCCATTTGCCCCCATTGTACTAAGGAACATATACTCTCGAAATGCGAAAACAGAGAAATAAACCCAATTTGCAACAATTGCTGTGTGCAAAATAAAATATTTAATTTGAACTATTCCACCGAACACCGGGTTGACAGTATAAAATGTCTTTACCGGCAAAAAATGCTTCAAATTGCTAGAGAGCGCATCGACTATGAATAAATATGGTAAATTATATCTCCTCATACTAACTTCAAAATGACTGATTTTATATGTAATGCTTTAGATAAAAAAACATTTATAGAAGAAAGATTATACCACTCGATAAGAGATTTAAATCTAATTTGCTCTGATAAAGGATTTACCTTATTTCATACTAATATAAGAAGTATCGAAAAGAACTTAGATAAATTAATAATATCTTTAAAAACATTAAATTATTTTCCGGACGTTATAGTGTTAACAGAAACACATTCCGCCGGCGAACTGAATTATAATCTTGCGGGATACTCTTTCTATACAACAACAACAAAGTTAAACAAAAACAGTGGTATTGCAATATTCATATCTAACCGCTATAATGCACTCAACATTAAAGAAATACACAATTTTCATAATGTAAACCTATTAAATATTGAGTTTAAAGACCAAAATAAATATTATAATATTATTGCCGTTTATCGCACTCATGCATCAGTAATATCACAATTTATAAATGAATTAAAAATATATTATTAAATTTTAGAAATAAAAATAATATTATTGTCGGAGATATGAACTTAAATATTGCAAAAGAATACTCTAGTAAGGATAAAGATAATTATCTAAACATGTTAGCGGAACTTAATTATTTACCGTGCATAAGTTCATATACTAGAAACGTTCGAGGTCAACGACCTTCATGTTTAGATCATATATTTACAAATATTTCTGATATCCAAAATATTATATCCGCTGTCATTCATACAACTATCACTGATCATTATTCATGTATATTCAATTATAAATTCTGTAATCCAACTTTTCCACCATTTAAACAAAAAAATGTTTCAAAAAAAGTACTTAACATGGATACGTTAAAATGTAAATTAGAAGTAGAAAATTGGCTTGATTTATATCAATGTAAAGATGTCAATGTTTGTTGTAAAATGTTTGAAGAAAAATTATCTAAATTCATAAATGACTCAACAAATAATGTCATATCCAAATCCAAACTACCTAACTTCAGACCTATAAAACCACGGATAACTCACGGTTTAATAGTATCCGTACGTCATAAGCAATCTCTTTATAGATTAACTAATCAACAACCAAATAATGAACATTTACAGAAACATTTTAAAGCATATAAAAATAAACTCTCATATATCATAAAACATACAAAAGAAAGCTATTACAAACAGAAGTTGATACAGGTTGAAAATGACAAAGGAGTATGGACGATTATAAATAAGATAATGGACAAAAAAAAGTATAAAAACAATGAAATCAGCTCTATTATTCATGATAATTCGAAAACATGTTGCAAAAAGAACCCTTTAAAAGCTGCAAATATATTTAACGAATTCTTTTCAAATATAGGAGAAAATCTTGCGAATCTCATACACAAAGATCCAAATATAACAATTCCAGACTGTAATGTTGATGTTAAAATAAAATGTCAACATTTCAACTCACCACAGAGGACGAAATAGTAACTATTATAAACGGCATGAAAGGAGGCTCTGCCCCAGGTTTTGATAGAATTACAATTAACATTTTAAAAAATATTAAAAACAAATTTCTAAACCGTTAATGCATATAATCAACACAAGTTTCCAATGCGGAGTATTTCCATGTAATTACAAACAAACTACCATAACTCCAATATTTAAGTCTGGTAATCCCGAAGATGTTAATAATTACCGTCCCATTTCAGTACTCTCAAATATTGCAAAAATTTTTGAAAAACTTGTAAAAAAAAGATTTAACCAGTTTATAAAATGTAATAGCATAATTCACGAAAATCAATTCGGCTTTATGGAAAGTAGAAGCACACAGGATGCAATTTCAAAATTAACTAGCCTTATTCACACTTCATTAGATAAATCACTAAAATGCCTTGGAATTTTTATAGATCTCAAAAAAGTGTTTGATAGCATATCTCATGACAAACTTATAATTAAATTAAGCAACATTGGAATAAATAGTACAGCTCTGGAATGGATAAAAAGCTATCTTTTCAAACGTCCTCAAGTGGTAAAATAAACGAGGTACTTAGTCATAAAAAAACAAGTAATTTTGGCATACCTCAAGGTACAGTACTGGAACCTCTACTTTTTATCATCTATGTAAATGACATATTCATGCAAAAGCTAAACGGAAAAATAATATCTTATGCTGACGACACTGTCATAATAATTGAAGGTACTGACTGGAATTCTATTAACAAGCTAGCAAATACTGATATTAATATATTAAAAAATTGGTTCGATAATAATCTACTCTCCCTTAAAACTGGAAAAACAAAATTTATTCCTTTCTCTATCAATAAATTTAAATCAAAACCGGAAATAAAAATTATAATACACCAAAGTAACTGCAACAGAATCAATTGTAATCAAGCATGTTCAATACTTAGTCCAACTTCCAAAATTAAATACCTTGGTGTATATATAGACCAGCATTTTAAATGGAAAACACATATTTGTGAACTTGTTAAGCTTTTTACAATATTCAATGTACCTACAGTAGATAAAATTTATAAAAAATATGCAATTATTCAAATCTTTAAAGAAAAAACGTTAAATAAATTACAATTTAATATATCCGCAAGGTATCAACAAAACATTAAAATCCCGCCATTCAATACTAAGCATACACAAAACACATACCTATATCTAGGAATAACTTTTTTTAACAATCTGCCATCTGATCTTAAAATTATAGAAAATATCCATGAATTTCAACATAGATTAAAAAATTACCTCAAACTACTCTAACAATTTAAATTATTTTTTTTTTAAATTTTTATTATTATTAGATTCTCTTCTTTTCTTCTACTTTCTTTTCATTTTCTTTAATACTATTACTAATGATAAATTACAAAATTTACACGACAAATTCATATTTTCCTGCTATTGTACAACAATATTTTAAGTTATGATTTGATTAATTAAGCGATAATCACTCACCAAACACAAGAACCTTGTTTCTTTATGGTGAGGAATAGCTATAATATATTTTTGTTACACTATATGAATCATGTCTTATTTTTATATACTCTCTGTAAAAAAAATTATTATATTAAATAAAAAAAAATATATATATATATATTTGTTTTATAAAAAAAATCTAATTTGGATTTCACATTTAAAAAATCCGAATTTTTCCCATGGTTTGTGATTGCGGAAAATCTAAAATCCAGATTTTTTCCAAGGTCGTGATTGCGAAAAAATCTGAAAATCCGGAATTTTCGGTATCCGGATAAAATGGATTGCAATCTCTAGTTAGGTTAGGGTAAGTTATGTTACGTTAAACATACTCTGGGTTTGATGTTGGTGTTGGTTTATTCTGTGTATCAAAAGTTTGACCACCAGGATTAAGGCAGAGCGATTAGTTCTAGATGCCGCGGTTTCGATACCAGGCGGTCGATAATAAATTTTAATAATATAGTATTTTTGTTATTTTACGTATAATTAGATTAAAAAAAAAGTGCAACGTTCCAGAATGGCAGATCTCAGTATTGCTCTGATGAAAGACATGTTTAGTAACCAGATCAGAACAGCCACGCACTTCCCAATTTTATTTCTTCAACATTCATACGGCGTTTTCCAAATCAGAGGTCATAATCCCGTTGACTTCGGGCAGTTGGGACTCTTGTGCCAAACTCATAATTGAATTAGTTTAACAACAACAGCTATAAATTTTTACAGGTTGAAATTGCTTAGTATTTATATATTTTGATATCCAGCTTCGTTTATGATGTGTATTGAAAATAATATAAAAAATCAAAAATGCGACTTTTTATTTATTTAATGTACCTATAATTATGTCAAACTTGTATTTCCGTTCAATTAGAAATTCTAGGAAAAAATCTGCGCAAGTTTCACGATGGCAGAGCCCATCGTCTGTCTCTGCGTTTGCTGTTCGTAATATCTGCTTTTTAATGAGGATATAAATTTGCACAAATTCAGAACTAAACTTGCCGTACCCTCGACGTTTCCAGTGAAGTAGACACAACCTTTATTTTAGACGTAAGTATATATGAGTAAACCATGAAATGAGCTATAGGCGTTAAAATATAGAAAGTTGTAATTTTCAGACTACAAAATGTTATTACTATGGTAAACTACTCATCAAGCTACCCACTTCGTCTTTGAAATGTACATTCAAATGTTTTCACATATTCGCGTTTGACAGTCTGTTTTAAAGAAACAATGCAAAAATCAATATTTTTTAACCTTTAAACCTTCATACTACTTTTGGGCAACGGAATTTTAGGTACCTTGCGATAAGAATTTACCACATTCTAAAAAAATCTGATTCAAAAAAATATTCAAACACAACGTAAAAAATTGGATTAAAAGTAATGTTGGGGCATTTACCGGTGCACTCATCCAAATTCGAAATTATTGATTTAACGATTTTTAATGAAACAAATCTTAATATAAGTGCATACTCATGGATATTTAAAATTTATAAAATAATTTGTAAAATTACTGCCTCAACACAGGCTAGCCTAGTGAGGCGGGTTATGTGAAACATCAACTATAACTATTATTATATTATTTTCTATTTTACTTTATAAACCACTGTACACTTACATTATTATATTATACATGTCTTTTAGTTATAGTTAAATTTAATTACAATAAAGATATTACTACTACTACTACTTAAAAAAAAATCTATGCATTTGATTTTATTTTTTATTTTTCTAACATCTAATCCCTTTCCTTGCAAAGCGTTACATAAAAAAAATATGAATGCCATGTAGAATCATCTCCTTTCGGAAAGCATCGCAAATTTCTGAACACCGTTTGATTAAAGCAAAACACATGCACTTGTGTGTATATTTGTACGGATGTAACATGTATATTTTAATGCGGCATCACGTTCATTGGTCAAATGCATTGTACATATAGTTTTGTATTACAGATCGATGAACCGGTGAATGCAATTTGTTAGCCATAAGTATTAATAATAGATTGTCTATAGTTGGTGATAAAACTAGAAAAAAAAATGTACAGCGCCCTTGAGGTGATTTTTCACTAAATCGGCGTTATACAAATCATCTAGTTATTATTACTATTATTATTGGACCATTGTGTTTTTAAAAATTTACTTCGATTTTCTTATGGGTCATCTTTGTTTTGCTATTTAAAACCATTTTAAACCACCGTATCGCCTTCATTTTTTGTCTACTTTTAAATATCCTAAGTCATAAAATTATCGAATCTACTGAAGACAAGAGAGTGTATCTTGTGTTCCGGAAGAAAGTTAATTTTTTCTTATATACATGCACTATGTAATATTACATAGGATGTAAATGGAACCTTGAGACAAGTGTGAAATTTTTACGATCCACTACTAAAAGGTTATATGAACACCTGAAATAAGGACAAGTCGTCAAAGAAAAACATCCCTTAAAAATTTAGTCGTTTCAAACAGCATCCCCTTCAGCAAATTTATGTGGTTTACTAAATGTCCTTGTTTCTTAAATGTACTTCATTTATAGATACTTCGATAGTAAGTGTGGTGAACGTATGCTCAAGTGTATGAAAGGAATCATCGAGTATGAAAGAGACTGCATATCTTATGGAAGTATATAAACGAATGACAGGTTGCCTCGTCCTTCTTGATACCTCAGCTTCATACAATTTCATTCCTTGTAATATTGCAGCAGTGATGATTTTACCAACCTACAAATATTATAGTTTGATTCATCACGACACAAACCCAGATATTTATTGACGATTTTTAAGAAACTCAAGAATACCCAATATATTCACTTACCATTGAAGCATCCATGGGCTAGTTCTAAGTTGAATCGAGTCTAGTCCCACGTTTGGCATTCGATTAATTTCCCATTTTTATAATAAATACGTTTTATTATCCGATCAATCCAAAAATGAGAAAAATTCAATACGTCGATGAAAATATTTAAAATTTCCCGAAGAGTGCCACGAGTTCCAATATCCATTTGTAAATAAATGCATTCCGTTAATAAGAAATGAATTTTCCACCCACCGGCCAGCCGTTTATCAGCAATCTCTATGAAAAGCTTCCGAAAATTAGAAATCCCGGAAATGATTTTTCATTTCACTATCCCAGGCAGAGGAGTCATCTTTTTAATAAATATAAGGCTCCGAGAAATTTAATATCTGATATTATATAGGGAGTATTAATGTTGTGCTGTGGAAAAACGGGAAAAATGCAGCAATATGACTGAACGTGGTAAGAAAACTAATCCGGAGTCGGATGAAGATGACGTGATTGCAATTATAATGGGAACTGAACTTTGTTACCGGTGCCTTTCTAAGTGGACCCAAGCTGTTCATATTTCTTTTCTTCCTTTCATTTGTTGGTATAGGTCGGGTAATCAGAGTTAAGGTGACAACACATACTTAAATTGTGTGAACTGGTTCAAAAGTGTATATTACCGAAATTGATTGTCCTAGAAAAGCATCGCTGGAAAACCTCCTTCTATCTTGCTTATGGGCACTTGCTGTTTTTACAGAAAAAAGACAAGGTGTAAACGGTAATCAAATTGTAATATCATAACTTTTTTTTCAGTGTTTTATTAATATTATATTAAAAACATGGCCTTGTAAAGTGTTAAGAGCGCCATACGATTTTGAATTAGATGATGTAACAGTTGTCAATCTATATGCTTTGCAATGTCATTGTGAACCGGTAGACTGAATGCGTCTTAATCTGTGGGGTTTTCAAATTGTGCTGATAATATTCTCATAGAACTTTATTGCTCTCTCTGAATATATATATTTAAAGGAATAATATTTGGAACTCAAGTAATTTACAGAAATCTGAGTTGGAAATATTTAATTAAAAAATGATGTAGTACAGCGGTCTCCGCACCGGTGTGGTAGTAACTATCTAATAATTTTTCTCGTGGGCTCCCCCTCTCTTAACATGAGATGTGCCTCACATTTATGAAAGGGTTTTACGAAGGAAATCGGAGTTAGGCTGTGATTTTTATGACCAGTTTAGTCGATTTTACATGGGATCCAATAAGGAGTGGAAAAGTTTTCCCGCAGGGTTAGTGCCGCCATCTTTGAGGAATATTCGAATAAGTTATAATTTTTACTATGTGTAGTAATAATTGTACCCCTGACAAGTAAGCATTTAGGATAAAATAAACCGAAATTTTGGAAATTCGTATTGTGATGGAAAATAATAATTAACCGTTCGTATCTGGCTTGGTGAATGGACTGCTTTACCGAAACCAGGTGAGGTTTCATCAAAAAGGAATGTACTTATTAATTGTTTTTGTGTTTAATTCGTAGAACTCCATTAAATTATTATTATTTTAATTTTTTAAATTAATTTTATTATTAAGTTCTGCCAGTATTTCAGTTTGTTTCGGAGTTTCAGGCCATTTTCAAACTCCGGTTAATCCACATTGCGACGAATTATTTATTTGATTTTATTTACTCCCACCCTATTCTAATTTGAACGGGTGTTTAAAATAATTATTTATTATCGGTAAAAACGATTTATTTAGGAAATAATTCAAATTGTGAGGTTTTTACATTTATAATGTGGTTTACCCGTATTTAAATGACAATGTTTTCTATAAATCAATTAAGAAAACATTGTCAATTAAATACGGGGAAAACACATCATACATAAAAAATAAGTAGTCGAAATGTGGATTAACCGCAGTTTGAAAATGGTCTTGAACGCCGAAACAGCTGTCACAATAATAAAAACTAAAATACTTGCAGAACTCAATAATGTACCTACACAAAGTTTAAGTATTTGATTAAACTAAAATTCTTTTCGTTATACCCGAGGAGCACAATACGTGAGGGAAGTTTTTCTACAGAATTACAAATAGCTCAATGCGAGAAAATTAACATATTTTATCGTTTTTCTAATTGCTTTAATATTATTATTTTTGTCTGGGTTCGGGTTGTTTTAATTAAAACAATAAACTGACAATATAAGCCGTCGTTTTTCGTTGCTTATTTTTAAATAACATCATTTTGCATAACGCCGTGCAACCCAACAGGGTATTTTCATGGTATTAAGAGGAACGGCTGCGCGGCTTGTTTCATACAAAACTTAATTTGCGATTTGAGGCCAAAATACTCACCTAAACCTAATGGTGTTTTTTTTTCATCAAAAAGTATAGTAAATATCTAGTACGGATGAGAAGTAATTTATATATTATTGATTTAGTTTATGAAATAGGCCATTAAAGGAATTGATTTTTCGCGATTTTAGAGGCACATTTAACAATTATTTGGGGGCTTTGAACTTTGAAAATATAATGAAATATAAAATTTTAATAATATGTATTAAAATAAGCATTATGGTGGATTTTAAATTGAATTAAAAACGACCAATTTACATTGGAACACAAATTTGTTGTATATAATTTTAAATATCGGTTCGAAATAACGTTTTTGTTTTAAATGTTTTATTTTTACATTTTTATTTACGTCATCACATTTACATAACAAATACGATATTTTTTAAAATATACAATAAACCCGCAAATAATTTTCTAAGTTGCCTCTAAAATTATGAAAATTAATTTTTTTCCATGGCATATCCTTCATAATTAAAAAAAAAATACTTCTCATCCGTTCTTGATATTTACAAAATTTTTAATTAAAAAAAAATATATCATTCAGTTTGGATGGGTATTTTGGTCTCAATTCGAAAATTAAGTTATGTATGAAACAGGCAGCGCAGCCGTTCCTCTTAATGTCGTAAACAAATTACAAAAATAATGGCATCCTTATTTTATTTTTTATGCTGACCGTCAAAGTTTCTATATCGATTTAAAATATGCAATTTATGATTTACATCCAAAACAAAATATTCGTGCGGATGGCGTTCGTGACGTCATGCCGGTCAACATTGGTTGGGTTCAGGTGACAAATGTCTTATCCGCCAGTAGCGTTGCCTACGTCATAATGACGTCGTCGCCAGTTCGGACTGTTTACGAGCTTCCTGTTACAGATTGAGTTTTGAAGACATTAAAATTACTCATTTTTTAGTACAATGATCAAAATCAGAAAAATAACCCTTAAATCCACCACACACTTTATAACAGTATCCCTCTCAATTTGTGAAAATATTCCATTTTACCCGTTAATTAACTGAATTATCAACACATGGAAAAACTACTACGCCAAGCGATAGTTAATTACTAACTCGACATCAGCGCGAATAAATTATTTGAAAGCGACGGGGAACATTACGCGCAAAAAATTAAATTGAATCACGATGAAAAAGCGGTTCTTGAAAGACTCCCGGATGTAGTTCATTGTTATGCACTTAACTGTGTAGATAATAAAATCAGCCACATTTAATGGGAAAATACATTTAGTTCACCGCATCCTCTCGCATAATGCACACAGGAGCGTGAATGCGCAGCGGGGAAGAATTAGTAAGTACCCGCTCTCGACACTGGAGATATAAACCGATAGAAGTGTGTTGTGGGCGTGTCCGTACGCCCGAAGTAAGCTTCATTATACCTTCCTGTTGGTGAAATTTATCAAAAGAATTCATGTACCGACATTATTTTTTAAACATGGCGGTAGATACTCTCAGTATCTCAGACCTTAATTCAAAATAGAAATATTGCTTTACGTGGTTTCAGCCGTGTATAGCGGCTAGATCTGGATAGCCAGATACTTCCCAACCTTCCTCTTGTCCGTCTTTTTTTAAACATTAACTCCGCATATGGAGGCCCTGGGGAAAATAATTTCTCTTAAGGCCCATGTCATCTTTAGGGATGATGTGTGATGTTTAAGGAAATGAATGAGAGAAAGTTCTGGGAACGGAAAAAAGTATAAGAGGTGGGTAGGAATCTGGGAGTCAGTGTGTTCTGGAATGATGGATGTATTAATCCATACCTCCCACTGCGATGCAAGGGATGGGTCGAGGGAGTCCGGCTGGAGAGGTGAAAGGGTCTCACTCAACCGATCTCGGCTCGCCAGTCAGTTGGTGGGCAGACACATCCGCCGATAAGACCTGAAAAAACCTCACCCCATGAACCCGGCAAACCCTGCTAAGTCACCAAACGAAGCGAACCACTTGGTCCCCGGGGTGGAGGTACCCATACTCGCTTCCCAAATTGAAACTCGTCTCCCTTTCTACATCACTCCTTTCAGCCTCACAAAATAATATCTATCTTACTTGAAGATGTCATAGTTAAACTGACTCCGGAAAGTTGGGACTCTTGTGCGGTATTTACATTACAAAAAAAAAATAGGTCTCATGTAAACTGGCGACATCAGTTTTCTTTCCGATTAGTTGGTATTTTATTGCAGATATGAATTATTTTTGATCTACAAAATGTTATTACTATGGCAACACCAAGCTACTGTCTTTGAAATATATTCTTCACATGCAAATGTTTTCACATATCCGAATAAGATAATTCGTTTCAAAGGAAGCTGATCATAATAAGGAACTCCAATGTCCATTTTTTATTTATTTAAGCAGCGCCCTCAATTGTTGTCTTCTTTTAAATGTCAGATTGTGTATATGACACTTCTAGCGATCATCGGTTCAGTGGCCGTCGGTCTATTTCTGACGATAATTCTCACGTAATTCTATAGCCTGGTTTAGAGTTCAGAGGTTTCGTTGTGTAAAGGCAACCAGTGTGCCATGGAACAACGGTGCGGTTGCGATTACGTCGCGGAACTATACTATTATCCCCGAATGTAAACAACATCTCATCAGATATTACCAGGAATAGAACAATGGTTCTACAGATAGATTATTGCAATATGGATGCCGAAAAACAATGCTTTTGTAATATTCACTTATTTCAGTACTATATTTATAAACTTTAATTTGTATTCACTCTATTGAAAATAACTTATTGAAGTTTATGAACCACCTTGTAATATTTAATCATTGAAGATAATAACAACAAATATCAGAAAAACATTCAAATTAAATAGGTATCGTTCGCATCTGGGAATCATATCCAGAATCTCTTTCTTACAGGGACACAACTGTAACAACTGAGCTAATGATACCTAATTATTTTCCGTCATTTTTAACTATATCGCTGTCCGGCTGGGTAACGTTGTAAAGCGGATGAACCCACTAACCCACTCTCCTTTTTAATATTACCTATATCTTTACAGCGCAATTTTAATAACATTTGTTTAATTTATATTTTACTTTTTATTTTTATATGAATACCGCACAAGAGTCCCAACTCCTCCCAACCGTCTGGAGCCAGTGAGAATATGGCATCCCCAATTGGGGAATAGTGTGAGGCTGAAGGTATTGGGGAGGGGAAGAAGAAGGGGAAGAGAAAGGTGGGGAAATACCTGGCTATACAGATCTGGTCATCAAACACGGCTAAAAGCCATTTCAAGCAACGTTTCAATTCTGAATGGTAGTCTTTCACCAGGGCGATACTGAGAGTATCTTCCACTCTGGAACGTGCGCAAATATACTATATGTTATTTTAAAATTAATTAATTGTGAAACAACACAAATTAATTAAATAAAATTTACTTGCGCATGCCGGGATTTGAACCTGCGATCGGATTCGTAGTCGAGAGCCTTACCCCTCGACCATGTCAGTTCTTATGAAAAATCATCCCATATTGGGCTTATTAGCTCTTTCCCCTTAAAAATAAACTTCGCAGTGAAAAAATACCTTTTACAGTGAATGAGAAGGGTTGGCGTGATGCGATGAAACTGTTTTTATCTCATTCCGACCTATTTAACAAACATTTTTTACAAAAAGGTTACATTTTTCAAATATAAACAAAATGAGAAAATTAGACTATTAAAAGTATTGCCTAATTAAAATATTTTTTTTTCATTCTCAAACTCCGTAAATTCGTGGAGAATATTTTACTTCAAAATCTTTTGTTTTTAATTTTTACGTATTTATTAAAAAACTAGCTGATGTGTATCCGGCCTTGCTCGGTATTTTTTTAAAATAAATTTATGAAGTTGTGAATTCTTGCTTGTCATTAGGGTGCCATAATTGATTTTACAGCAAAAGTAACTATTTC
This sequence comes from Halesus radiatus, assembly GCA_022606495.2. Classification (NCBI taxonomy): domain Eukaryota; kingdom Metazoa; phylum Arthropoda; class Insecta; order Trichoptera; family Limnephilidae; genus Halesus; species Halesus radiatus. The sequence goes on along the minus strand of JAHDVE020001603.1, from coordinate 30,406 downwards.
TAAAAAAAAAACATTAATTTGAATATTTTAATTCATTCCAAACATTTATTTTTTCAAAACATATTTAAATTCTAAAGTTCATAAGTAGGTACCTATTCGTGTTTTCCATTTTGAAAATATTCTATCCAAAAAAACCTTCTTCTAAAAAAAAATCTGTGGCTAACCAGAGTGTTATATCTATGGGCTAACCTTAATAAAACATGGCGGGTTCAATGTTTTTCATACTAATTTTACAGCGTTATAGTAACAGTTTTACATATTGGATTTCATTCAAACTACTTTCTAAACCTTCCCGGCACTAATAAAAACAAACTGTGCTATTTTCAGCGAAACCGGCAGCGTAATTTTTGAGAACATCGAGGACAAACAAACAAACTTACATTGATTTATATATATATAGTTAACGTAAATATTCAATTAATAATGTCCATCCACAAAGTAGCTAAAATAAATAAAAAAAGTGTACCTCGGTATTTTTTAAAAATATAACTGCTACCGTTACCTTTTTATTTTCTGTGTCTTTTCGGTTTCTTGTTACATTTTGACAGTTGTTAATATTATCTTCAAAGATTCCTTTTTTATTTATTTATATTATGTACAGGAAGATAATATACATATCTAGCAGGTGAGTGCATTATATGTTTACAATAAAAAACACATAAATTTGTTGTAGACCACTTTTATATTATCAAAACTCTACCGGTTTCGGAAGCACCCTTCCTTCATCAGGAGAATATTAAAACCTTCAGTTGCAGTTTTAATATTCTCCTGATGAAGAAATGCTAAAAAGTGATTTCTAACTAAAAGCCTCAACTTGAGCTCCACAAAGTTAATGCTTTTTACAAATATGTATTATATGTTTATTTGAATTTATATTTACATGGCTGCATTACTAAATTACATGTGAATATTGTATTGATAAAAAAATATTAAATGTGTACAGCCTATTTGGACCTAAATAAATTAATATTATATACAGGAAGATAATATATAAGACCATCCTAATCTGGAAAGTCACACCGCTCATTAGCGAAATTTAGATACAGTTTTGCACACAGGTGACATAATATTGGAAAACACATGTTATTGTAAATGCTATTTAATCCACGTATTTATTTTGATAATTTACGTTCTTTAATGGTCGTTTTAGGAAAGGATAAACAAATTTTATGAAGGGGGTACAGTACAGAGATTGGATTAGAATTTATCTTTCTAAATGCGACTCGTCCCTCGATAAGAAACAGATTGAGGTGTAGGTCTTAATCCGATAAGATAAGTGTATTTAGGATACGCAGGCAATACAATGGTACTCGCAGGTATATTGAATTTAAAGATATGAAAGTCTGTAAAGGTAATATTTATTTAGACAAAGCGGATTTGTAATTTGATAACGGTTCATAACCTAAGGCGAAGAAATGTAATTTAATTTTGAGATATGATTTTTGGAACAAAATGAAAAAAAATCCCTCTCATTAATAAAACATAGCTTTTTGAGCGTATTTATGAGCCCTATAAACTGCCCATTATTAATTAATTAAGCAATCAAAAGGGCAAAATAAAGTGTATGAAATCAATTGTGGCTATAATGGTGTGTTCGGTCCTTCTTATCAATTCTCAAGTTTTATTAATTTACTTGCTAGTTGGGAGCGGCTTACGTACGTTTTGTGGCCCGTCAATACGAAGCTACTGGCCAATAATTAATTGAGGGGACGTACGCTAACAGAACGGCTTACTTCCAAGGCTTAATCCACAGGCTTATTCCACGGGCATATTTATCTAGTGGTAATAAAAAATGATCAGTTAAAACTTTCCTAGTTCTTTAATAGTTCCTTAAAATGTTTTGAAAAACGCAATTTTTAAAAACATCTGGTTCTATAAAAACCTTGTGTTTAAAAAACTAAGTTTCTAAAAAAATCGTTCATTAAAAACGTAGTTTCTCAAAACCCAGTTCTTAGAAGAACATATTTCTTAAAAACCTGTATAAAACAGGTTTTCGGTGTCTTTAACATTCTACGCCCCTATTATTTTTCATCGCCCCCCAGAGACCTCTGGCCTCCCCGAGGGGGCGGAACTGTTTAGTATTGCAGTATAATATTCGATTAAGATATTTTTATGGGCTCACGTTCCCTTTAAACTGTTCAATATTAGATGGAGCACTGCACTCAGAGCGTAAATATTAACCAAATGGATAACGATAACGTCGCGCGTCGTTAACGACGTTAACCACCTTCATAAATATACTATTTTATATTTCGTATGAGATTAGTATGTGATTATCAATTATATATTGCACCTCTAAGGGACAGTTTTATAACCATCCGTTCGTAACGCTTGATACTATTTTTAACTAATATTTGGTCTACCATCTCATTTCGCCGTTTTATAAAGGTTCGTAAAATTACCGGTCATTTGACAGCTGTAAGTTGTTGTCCGACGATCGCTTATTTGAAACCGTGCACTATTTTAATTTAAATGACAATATATAATTTTACATCTTTGAAATGGAAATGGAAACGAAAGTGAAAATGATGACCAGCGAATATCAGTTAATTAAGATAAAAAAAACGGACGGATAACGGTTCGTTACCTAACAGAAATTTGATGGTTCGTTTATAAAACTGGCCCTAAGATTGTATCCTAAAATGAATTACTTCAATGCTGTGAAACTGAAATTTGAATTAAATTTAACCTTAAAAAGACTTGCTCGAAATGGACACAGCTCTTCATAATTATTACCATCATTACATGTTTTCATATTTACCGAGAGGATTGTTATAGGTCGCACAATTAGATTTGTGAATATGTTTAGTATTTATGGCAAAATTATAATTTTTATATAAATTTTAATTATTAATATTTTTCATTCATTGTTATTCTTTTAATCGTTTTAATTTATGTGGGTGCACTCTTATATTTAGTAGAAATCAGTTCTTAATTCAACGCAGCAACCGGAGCCAAAAAATAGACAATTTCTCAAATTCATGTAATTTGTATCTTTCTGCGGTTTAAAATGTCAAAGTTATAAATAACATCAACCCTCATTAACTTACTGTAGATAGATTTAAGCCTTGTTAAATATTAATGTATGTAAAACATCAAAAATATACAAACGTGTTAACAACGACAATGTTTTCATTTAACGAGTTGAGCAATCACCCATTTGCGTCAAGATTTTCTCGATATTATTCAATTAATCCATCAAGTCCAAGATTTACAACCTTGGGTCAGGTCGAGGACTTCTTGGCGCAGACAGGACACATGTATACTTCCTATACCGATGTCCTTGTAAAAATTAACTGAGAAATAGTCTTTTGTCATGCTTACGCCTCTTTATTGTTCTCAATGAAATAGACACAAGACTTTGAACATCCGAAAAGTTTTTACAAAGCTTCTTTTCAATCATCATGAAAATAACTGAAACAACCTAAGTTTTTCTTTTTCAAAAGTGAGCTTCTTTCAAATTTCAATTTTCTTCTATGAAGTCAATTAACCACTACGTGGGAATCGAACAGCCCATATCTGAATTTAAGAAACACGCACGGCCAGCACCTTTATCCTGTATTTCCGTACATATTTCACTTGCACCTCAACCCGTGTCCCAACTACGATGTAATATGCAAAGCAGAAGCGTTTTTTGATTTTATGAATTGAAATATTAATGATATCAGTTTTCGTGTGAATTGGTTAGCAAAAGGCACAAAGCAAAAAGATACCGACCTAAACATTTGCAGTACTTGTACATAGACACGATCAATATGAAACCTTTTACTGAAGTAAGTTATAAGTCGCGGACAGCGGTTAGAGTGTTGTTCTTTTCGAGCCAAGCGAACCATTTGTATGAAAGAAATGGCATAGAATAGGTAATTTTATTTCATACCGAGTGCGTGACTTTCTAACGTTTTGTATTCGGAAATTCTTTTTGCACGCTAAGTTCTTGTTTTTATTCATAATGAAAATTTTAATATACCTCCGCACCCCATTTAGATTGTATGTAAGTATGGTAGTATTTACCTATATTTTAGCAGTGTTCGTGCATGTTATTTATTTATTTGACTTAATAATAGCAATAATATTTGGATCATTTGTGTAGCGTCGCTTTTGCGATAAATCACCTCGAGAGCGCTGTACAAATATTTTTTTTACAATGCTCTCTATCTTATTACTGACTATATACGAGGTGTGTTCAAAAGAAATGGTGAATTTAGAATTTTCGCGGGCTGTGTACATTCGATTATCGATTTTTTTTTGTTATGTTGGTACGCATATGTTTATCATATGTTAGCATTATCAGCCATTTTGGATTAGGGGTTTGTTTTTGACAACTGGAAAGGTTAATAACGTTTTTGGGTGTACTTCGATTTTTTTATTTAGGTTCGTTTTCTGAGGCATCATCAGTCCGATTGAAGTGAAATTTTAGATTTGCTTAGTTTTCTATTTTCTTATCAGCAGTTTTTCAAAAAATCCAAAAAGTCGATGTTTTTCGATTATTTACAATTTTTTTTTAGTAAAAAGTCGAAGAAAAAACAAAACGGGACTAACCTTTCCAGTTGTCAAAAACAAACCACTGATCCAAAATGGCTGATAATGCTAACATATGATAAACATATGTGTACCAACATAAAAAAAACGATAATCGAATGTACACAGCCCGCGAAAATTAGAAATTCACCTTTTGTTTTGAACACACCTCGTACAATCAAATATAACAACTTATGGATAACGGATTGCAACTACCAGTTCATAAAACTATAACGCATTGTACAATGTATTTGACCTATGAACATGATGCCGCCTTGAAATATACATGTGACTGTCGACATATATAACACAATATAAAGAAACTATATGTAAATTTATTTCGGCAAGTGGACCAGTTTAATTGCATAAATTCCCTAATTTGTATTACGATAATTAAATTATTATTTTATCTTAAATTACTGGCTACGAAGGTATTGTTATAAATTTAAAGTTGATCATTAAATTTTTCATTAAAAGATCTCTATTAATTTTTTTTTGTTTCTGATTATTTATACGTTTTTCCATGCCATTGTTAATATTATGCATACATTAATATTTATAGGAATTTATAATTTGATAACGGTTCATTACCTAAGGCACAGTGCAAGGAATTGATCAGAATTTATCTACCTAAATGAGATTCGTCCCTCAATATTGAACAGATAGATGTAAGGCTTCGAATAATGTTAATCCAATAAGATAATGTATAATTATCAGTGGCGTGTATTGCTCTATCAACAAAAGTAGGCTATGCTTAGTTTTTCAAGAGCTGATATGAATTACGCATTGATTATTTAAAAATGGGCGAATAATTATCATCTTCCGATGACTCTAACCGATGTGACAAGGCGAATAAATTGTCGTACAAGTTCCTTACCAAATTTGTATTTCCGACAATCGGTAATTGGTTCCGTACTTAGACAAGAATAATTTTTTAATTTTTTATGCTAAATAAATAAAAAATGCATTGGCACCCCTAGATAGTGGTTCGGAAGAAATTGACTATTCAGGTATGTTTAATAAACACAGGTAAAGCGTTTTCAAGTAATATTTGCAGTTCGAAGTAGTATTGAAGGGAGCAATGGATTAACAAGAGCGGAGAGATTCGCCCTGAGTTGCAACCGCAGGCTGGTATCTACTTTATTGACTTATTTGCTTCGAGCGCTAAGCGGGCGTTCACTCTCAATACCAAATTTGCTATAATTTAATAATTAAGATAATTTCCCTTTCGTGACAACAAGTAATCACTTACATTTTGGGCCTTCTACACGACTAGTTTGCGCGATACTAACTAAAGCCACCGCCTCGAAAGTTTCGACCATTCGCCACACATCGTCAGCCGTATTAACTTTATTAAAGGACGACCGGACGGTCGAACCTTTTGACGCGATGGTTTCAGTTAGTATGAGGCAAACCAGTCGTATGGAAATCTCTTTAAGCTGATAAATACTTTTAAAAAGGTATAAAATCCTTCTACAATGGCATTCAAAGTCTGAAAAATATGAATCCAAGTAATTTTATATATTTTATTTAGTACTAGCTGATGTGTACCCGACCTTGCTCGGGATTTTTCACTTGTCATTAGGGTGCCATAATTGATTTGACAGCGAAAAAAACTATCTCCAAATAAAGAAATACATTTGCATATTTTATTACATTCCAAACGTTCATTTTTTTCAAAATATATCTAAATCATAAAGTTCTTGAGTAGGTACCTACTCGTGTTTTTGAAAATATTCTACCCAAAAAAAACTTTCTTCTTTTGAATATGCAATTTGTGGCTAACCAGAGTGTTATATCTATGGGCTAACCTAAATAATTCTAAAATGTCCTTAAAAAATGCAAGGCTGATGTAAGTGTCATGAGCAATATTAAGAAAGGGAGGCTTAGATGGTTTGGGCATGTAGAGCGAATGAACGAAGAAAGGAGTGTAAGAGAATATATGACGCGAATGCGAATGGAAGAAGAAGCAGGGGACGCACGAGGAAGACATGGCACGATCAAGTGAATCAAATACTTGAGTCGGGCCATGTCAGAAGTCGGAATAATAGAAGAGAATGTATGAATGTGAATGAAGCAAGAAGTGTATGCCAAGATCGAGTTGTTTGGCGGTCCGTCCTCTCTGCCAACCCCTGTGGCGAAACGGCGTGATGGTTAGTTAGTTTAGTTAGTTAGTTAACCTAAATAAAACATGGCGGATTCAATGTTTTTCATTCTAATTTAAAAACGTTATTGCAACAGTTTTACATATTGGATTTCATTGAAACTACTCTCTAATCCTTCCCGGCACTAATAAAAACAAACTGTGCTATTTTCAGCAAAACCGGTCCATTAGTTTTCAAGAAAATCGAGGACAAACAAACAAACAAACTTACATCGATTTTTATATGTACAGATAAAAATACAGGATCAAATATTATTACAAAATTCGAATTGTAAAAATGTGATACAATTAAAACGTAGTTTATGGGGACTTTTTTGTCTTATATTTTGTAAAATTTCTGAAAGTAAATATTTTTTTTAACTACTTTACCACTCAAATCAGCGCCGGGTACTTTTAGTTCGAATCAGTGTCCACTTTTAAATGGCATTAATCCGGTATGGGTCGACATTTTTTAATATAATAAGAGTTTCTTGATGGAGAAATTATTCAGGATTAGACGAATAGGTTTTGATTGCTTATCAATAATAAAATGTATTTCTAGGGGTTATTATGGCTAGGAATTTTCAAGAATAAGTTCATTGTTCTGCCGTTTGATCCAAATATTTGTTTTAAAAATATATGCAGAGGACTTAAACGAAAAAGTATTTCTATATTTAGATATTGATATTACATATATTTATTTTATTTTATTAATAATTTATTATTATTTTTAATCATTGTTTCTATAATGTTCTTCTTATAGTATTAACCTGTCCTAAATGAAACACGAAACCGATAAAAAAACACAGGAAATAAAAAGATATCAGTCGCACTTTCATTTTTTTAAGAGTTCCAACTGCTTTCAATCGCCTAGAGCCAGTGATACTATGACTTCCCCAATTAGGCTATGTTTGCATGGCGTCGGAAATCTCACCAACAAATCTAATTTGTGAGTGAGGAACAGTCTAACGCAAGAATCAAGAGATTTTTTTCTGTGGTATCGTGTTTTAAGTAGCTAAAATAAGTAAATTACTTGAAGATGTTATTTTTTTATCTGTTTTCTGTATTTAAAATATTTTTTGTAACCTACGATATTATTTATTCATTAGCCATTCAAAGAAATATCTATAATTTAGAGTAGGTTCCTACCCATTTCAAAGTACTGTGAAGTTATGAACCAACCTGCCAAATACATTTGACGTTGTGTAGATAAATTGTATATTCTTAACACAGAGGTAGAAAAGTCAACATCTCTAGAAAGATTGAATAGAAGTTCTGGAGCGAATTTCCCGGGTTAACCATTTCTTTGTTTTTAACCATGAAGAAATAAATAATTCAAAGTTCTATTTGAAATGGAAAAGGGAAAACCAGAGCAAAAGTAAAGTACTTATTTTCGATGTCAGTCAATTTTTGAGTTGACTTTTTTGACACCAAGAATATTTTCGTGAAATATGTATAATAGGTACTAGTGCTTTCTTTTAAAAAATATTCTGTTTTGAGCAATATAAGATTTTCTATGGATTACGAACGTAAGTATTTTAATCATCGTTACATTGAATGCTGTTTATTTTTTATTGGTATTTTTTTAACATTTTTTTTACTCTGCCTGTAAAAAAACTCCAGAAAATAAAAAGGTATCAGTCCCATCTGGGAATCGAACCCAGGACCTCTGTCTTACCGGGACAACCGCTCTACCAACTGAGCTAATGATACCAGTTCACTTCAAGACTTGTCAATATTATCCTCCATTTTTAATCCCATATTATTGGCAGCTGTCTTTTAATTTTCTGTCGTTTTTTTCCGTTTTCGTGTTTCATTTAGGTTACGTTAATATTGTTTTATACAATGATTAAATATTGAAGTTTTTAAATCTCAATAAAAATAACTAATAATTATAAATTGAATTAATTACTTATGTTTATTTATGGTTTACTATGAATAGAATGTAAAATCGTTGTTTTGACATTTGACATTCTAACCTCAAAACTGATCAAAATCGACCAGCCATTGATTTGGAGCGTTTTCGTGGGCTGGGAAAAATTGAATCTTATAAAATTATTTTAACTATGAAAACTAACTTTACAAAAAAAAACTAAATATACTGGTACTTAAGTTTGAAAGTCATTATTAATTCTATATTATTGGCTACTATTTTTATGATGATTAAAAAGCTCTACCCCAATATTTAGGTTAATGCAATGTAGTGCGATATAATTTGCTAAGATTCTTCCTCAAAATAGGTTTGCTTAGTGAGGCTGGTGATGCACAATTGTAAAAATGTTATGCTTGTAATTCCTCTTATATACACATTTTTTATATTAGGTATCAAAAATATAAAATTAATTCTTGTAACATCTATTGCGTAAAAAAATAAGTTTACTCAAATGTAATCAATATCATGAAATACTATTATATTATATTCCTGTTATTTAGCTGATAAAATAAATTATTTCATTTTATAAAATAAGTACTATTTTAACCACGTATAGTCATTTTAGTCGTGAACATTATTTGAAATGAAATTAAACAAGATGCGTACAATGCTGGTAAATTAAACTGACCGGTCAGTGGCTGAGGTGATATCGCGTCTGGGCCTCACCCAGGCGTCGAGAGTTCAATTCTTCAGCTGGCTAAGTCCTCCATCACGACACAGACAACATCTTCTGTTTACTGTGGCGATAGTAGCAGATTTTCGAATACTGTCAGGTTATTCGTAACCCGGGAATGTTTGTCTTTCTTTTATTTTTTAAATTTTTTTTAAACTGTTTACGAAATAAACAATTTCAGTACCAATACTTTGTAAAATAGTAATAATAGCTACAACAGTTTAATTAAGTATTACGGATTAAGTTCAATATTTGAATTAAAAACTTATTAAAATAATAGATTTACAAAAAGCGTCAACATACCGCACCCCCATCAGAAATAAAACATGTGACGTTTGGTCCTTCATAACACAGAGATATTCCTATCGTTAATATGGCGAGCGAAAAATAAATCGATCTGAAAAAAAAAAATCTTAATAACATTATTCCAAATTATTAATTTAAGGAAAAAAATAATATTTTTCCATGTATTCTCTTCCTCTCTTAAATGTTCTTAAAAATTACACTTGTTACGTCATTGCAGAACACATTACTAAAGCCCCCAGGTAATCTATTTAACTAGGAATTTTTCTAGCCTTACCCTGTTATTCCCTTATAAATCTGTTTTCCCTCTAATAATTAATATGCCAAAACCAAGTTTTATGCCTTTCTGAAGTACTCTTTAAATTCAATGCGAAACACAGGGAAAATATTTAGAGAGAAACCTACCAAGAAAGTACCTAATTATCCCGATGTAACCTGTTCCTCTTTCTCATAAACAACGCATGTATTAGAAAGAGAGATTAAAAGGGAGTTTTAAGAGGAACAGTCTGTTTTATGTAAAACTTAATTTTGGATTTGAGACCAAAATACCTTCATCTTTTTAAAAAGGTATAGTAAATATCTAGAATGGATTATAAGTATTTTGTTTTAAATTATGAAATACTAGCTGTTGTGTAGCCAGCCATGTTCAGGATTTTTTCATTTTTGGAATAGAGTTATGAAGTTCCGAATTCTTGCTTTTCATTTGGGTGCCATAAATGATTTGACAATGAAAGTAATAGATGACTATTCTAAACAAATACACATTAATTGGAAAATTTTATGTCATGCAAAAATTTATTTTTTAAAATATATCTAAATAATAAAGTTCGTAACTAGCTACCTACTTGTGTTTTCCATTTTGAAAATATTCTACCAGAATAAACCTTAATCTTTTGAATATGTAATCTGTTGCTAACGAGAGTGTTATATCTATGTGCTAACCTCAATACAACATGGTAGGTTCAATGTTTTTCATACTGATTTGAAAACGCTATAGCAACAGTTTTACATATTGGATTTCATTAAAACTAATATCTTTACCTTCCTGGCTCTAATAACGACAAACTGTGTTATTTTCAGTGAAATCGGTTGAGTAATTTTCTAGAAAATTGAGAACAGGCAGACAAATATTCATTTTTATGTATGATGAAATATAGGCCATCAAATAAATCATTTTTTTTATGATTTTAGAGGAAACTTTGAAAATTATTTGCGGCTTCATGGCAATTTATTTTTAAATTTACATATTTGCTAAACAAATGTGATTACATGAAATTAAAAAAAAAAAAAAAAGCATCTTGAAATATTTTTTTAATGGGTCGATATTTTAAATAATGTACGCTAAATTTATGTTCCAACGTAAATAGGTGATAAATCAAATCTAAAATTAAGTTTCGTATGAAACAGGTCGCGCAGCCGTTTCTCTTAAGCGATAGAACTATAACCGTGTACACATTCTTGAAATTGGTCAAAGAGCTCTTATATCTTTCAAAGCATTAAAAAAATAGTGTGCTTAATATTATAATGCATAGGTTTTAAAAATGCATGTCTACAATTGGTTTAAATACATTATGATGGTCACTCTTAAGAGGAACGGCTGCGCGGCCTGTTTCATAAAAAACTATATTTTGGATTTGAGGCCAAAATACTCACCTAAACCTAATGATTTTTTTTTTCTTCCAAATGTATAGTAAATATCTAGTACGGATTAGAAGTAATTTATTTATCTTTATTTTACATTATGAAATATAGGATATTAAAGGAATTCATTTTTCGCGATTATAGATTCCCCTGCTAACGGTGATTTAAAAAAAAAAGTTTTACCCCGTCAACTTTGAAAGTATAATAAAATATAAAATAAGAAATTAAAAAAATTATTAATATAAGCATTAAGGGAGACGTTAAATAAAATTTTCACATTGGAATACAAATTTGCCGTACATAATTTAAAATATCGACACGAAAAATCTTTTTTTTTAAATGTTTTGTTTTTATATTTTTATTTATGTAATCATATTTGTAGAGCAAATCTGATTATTTTTTTATAAATACAATAAACACACAGATAATTTTCTAAGTTGCCTTAGGAAAATTATTTTTTTTTTCACGGCATATACTTCATAATTTAAAAGAAAAATAAATAAAATACTTCTCATCCGTACTAGATATATATTGAACCTTTAATTAAACAAAATATATCATTCAGTTTGGATGGGTAATTTGGCCTCAAATCGAAAAGTAAGTTATGTATGAAATAGGCAGTGTAGCCTTTCCTCTTAAGATCACGATCCAAAATCGAATTTAAAGAATAGCTTTAGATAATATGTCCAGTGACGACGATGGTATATCCATAATTTGTTTCAAACAAATGATTTATGATGTTCAAAACACGTGATTTTTTGCTAAGATTGAAAAATAGGAATTATTGATGATTTTGTACCCAAAAACGATATTTATTTGTTTTCAAAAACTAGATTTTTTTTATGAATTTTTCTAGAACTTTCAAACTAAAAAAGGATTTTAAATAAAAAAATTAAAACAAAACAAAACATTTTCGGCTCCAACAACATCAATAATGTCTAATTCTTCGGTTAAAAACCGGTTTAAAAAATAGTTTTATGCACAACTCTTCACCATAATTACAAGCGATAAAAGTTGCTTGTGCAATAACGGAGAACTTAGTTAGTAAAGGCATTGAACTCAACGCATTTATCCACTCTCATACTAACTGGTAGATAGACAAACGGTAAAATATTCATCTTTTAAGTATAAAATGTTTATCTGAGTATTGATAGAAAATAATTAAATTAATGTTAATTGGTTGTTCTGATAACATATCACTCAATTGTAAAGGTTAAATAATTGTATAATACTTTAAAAATAATGAGAACGAGCGTGATTACATAATTATCTATAATATCTCATGAAAACACACCTCAATGATGGATATACAATTATCCGATTATTTTACTTTGAAAATAATACAGGGTGTCAGGAAATTAGTGGTAGAAGCGAGAAACTGGTGAATCTGCATTAGAACCCTAAAAAACTTTTTTTCGATCGAAGCATTTTTAAAGTAAATTTTGATTAGAATTGGTCGCTACATCATTAGCATCAGCTATTTATTGTATTTTAAAATGCGTTGAAGAGTAGACCCTGTTAAAAAAATGGAACCATTCAAAAAAAATTGAAGAAAATTGAAAAAAAAATTGAATTTAAAATACAATAAATAGCTGATGCTAATGATGTAGCGACCAATTCTAATCAAAATTTACTTTAAAAATTCCATTATAGAACTCTATATTTGAAAACGAATGCTCAATTCCAAAAAGTTATTCCACAAAATAGACTCCAAATGTAATGTACGAGTATATTCAACAGTTTCCAGCTTGTACCACGTATTTCCGGACACCATGTATAGAAAAGTATTCCGCAATCATCATTTAATTAAAAAATGTGGCAGTCCATGTAAAATAATTGATACTTTCAATGATGGATTAAAAAAAAACATTAAAAAAACAAAACAAATAACAAAAAACATATCAAGTACTTATTCTAAAAACATTAAATGAAAAGGAATTACATTCGCATATAGAAAAATGTGAAAGAGGTATCACAACGAAACATCTTTGACATTTTTTTTTTTTTTTACAGTAACTCCACACAGGAGACCAAGGAGGAAACAATATAAAATATATGACATATAAAATATAGTTAAATAGAGTTTAAAATTGTAGTAAATCTGAAAATTTTGTTAAACGACTGTATTTGACAAGCTTTTCATGGTTTAAAAAAGTACTTGAATTTGCCTGATTTTAAATAAAAAAAAAATCCTTTGTAGTTTTTAATCACCGTCAAAAACACGTCTGCCATAGATGTTTTACATTGACATTCAAAAATGCGAGACATTTTTATGTAAATCAAATTTAATATTTGTTAATAACAGTTTGAAAATGGCCTTAAACGTCGAAACAGCTGTCACAATAATAAAAAAAAACTTTTAGAACTTAATAATAACATTATACGAATTAAACACAAAAACAATTAATAATTCAAATATTTAGGTAAAAATTATGACCATCGCAATAAACTGATATCAACATAGTTATCATTGAATATTTTTGCTGATTTAGATATCTTCGCTTGAGAACGGGTCATTTTTACGAGTCGTTCTACGTTTTCGAGTTCATCAATTTGTCGGCCTCATTGTTTCCTCCCCCCTACAAGATGGCTCTCATAAAAAAAAACCCTATACACAGCGCCTCCAAAGATGAAATGAGGGGGATTATTTGTCTCTTTCCGCCTGTGTTGTATTAATGTAAAAAAAAGTTTTATATACTCGTATATCCCAATATTGTGGGATAACAAACAAATATACCTATATCCAAATAATTTAAAACCATTCTATTTGCATGTTTGTTTATTGCAGAACGGATTATTCATAAAGAGATTTTAAAACCGAGTCTCCTATCGGTTTTAAATCTCAGGTTAAGATTTTCTATATTCTACCAAAAGCTTTCTTGTAATATTTTCATCCACTTGATGAATTTTTCAGTACTCACTCAGTGGAGATTATCTTTAACTGTTTTCTCTTATATGAATGAGATTTGCTGAAATTTTCTCCATCTTTTTACAGGTTAAGGTATGAAAATTCACATACCTACATTAAGGCACTCAATTCATTACGACTACACTTATCATAAAATGTATTTTACTAAATGAAAAATATGTTTTGTGAAATATTATGAACGAACAGGGTTAATACAAATTGTTGTTTTCAAGTGAATAAATTGGTTTTTTGTAGAAAACATTTACTCTGTGGCTTTTCATAATTATAATATAAACGCATAAATTTGATTGAACCATTTCAATTTAATATAATTATTTCGACCGGTTTCCGAAGTACCTTTCCCTCGTCAGGAAAATATTAAAACTCTTGACGAGGGAAGGGTACTTCCGAAACCGGTCGAGATTATTATATTAAATTAATGTGTTTTAAAACAAATTTATACGTTCATATTACGAACATTTTGTTTTGTTTTGTGTTACTACAAGAGTCCCAAGTGCACTGTCTGGAGCCAGTGAGACTATGGCATCTTCAATTGGTGTATATTCTGAGGCTGAAGATATTGAGGATGGGAAGAAGGAAGGTGGGAAAGTACTTGGCTGTTCAGATAAGCTCACCAAACACGGCTTAAGCCATTTCAAGCAACGTTTCGATTCTGAATGGTGGTTTTTACCAGGGCGATACTGATAGTATCTACCACTCAGGAACGTGCCGCAAAATACGAAATACTATGTTAAATGAAAGAATTCTGAAATAATACAATTTAATCAAATTAAATTTACAGGCGCACGCCGGGTTTGAACCCCCGACTTCCAGATTCGTAGGCACGGATGTAACCCCTCAACCACAGAGCCCGTCGAAATAAACAAGAGTGTGAAAAATCGCTTATTAACATGTTCGTGTGTTTGTACTTTGTATAAGATATAGGGAATCTAAAGAATATGAACTAAACAATTATGCATTGTGTTGTTCCAAATTATTATTTTTTTACGTGTATGAATATCTTACGTAATAAAAATATGTTAATGTAAAGTGATAACACATTCCTGTATGGTGTAGTGTAATTGTAACAAGAATAATTTATTTTTTATTCTGTAAAATTTATCCGTTGAGAAGGGTGGGGCTCCCGTTTTAAGCTTGCTTAGAGCTTATTGAACAATTATGAAAACTCCGCCTTAACTTGCAAAGCAACACTTTCAGTTCTGTCCAGCGCACGATATGCGCAGAAATTTTATTCCACCTCCTAAGAAGAATAACGACGTTACAAAAATACATCTGCCCTCATGATGGACGCCGCGAGGCTGTTTTAGTTGGCCGAGAGAGGAGGAAGCGCAACACGACATTACACCTTAAAAACTAATCACAATAAAATAATAACGGCATTTATAAAATCGCTAGTAACGCAAATAGGTACAACACAGGCAAAAAAATTTCAAGCAAACGCATTAATGTAGAAAATGAAATTTTCAAAACATCTAAAATTATTATAGCACTTGAAATAATTCAAAAAGGGTATTGTAATATTGGAATCTATGTGATACGCGCTCACAGATGGCACGAATTTAAATATTTTAGAAAAAATAATTTGGTACTCAATGCTTTCAAATATTGAGATGAATTATTTGTTGGTGTAAATGGAATAAATTGTTTTTGAAAGTTTATAGCCCAAGTTCTTCAAGAAACCCATAAAAAATACTGTGTATTTTAATTTTACAATAATGTAATGTGTTTTTTTAAGTTTCTCGTAGAACTGGAGCTTTAAAGCTACAAAAACAATTTATTCTATTTCGTATTCCGCGTGTACACCCGCCAACAAACAATTCATTTCAATATTTAAAAGCATTACGTGCTAAAAACTTTATTTTTCTAAATCATTTAAATTAGCGTGTTATGTTTCGTTTACTCTTAACCCTTACCACTTGTCAGCCAACTCTAATTTAAATAATGTCAAAATATTAATTTATTGATAGGCAGTTACAAAAAGGTTATTTTATAGTAAAACAGAAACGGAAAACAGTCAAAATCTTATTAAAGCGTGACTTTAAATGTTTTTTTATCGAATAATCACAAGAAACAACGTCACATGTGAAGTTTTGCGCGCGAAAATACTTTTCAAAGAAAAGTCTTTTCTTGTCGGCCGCCAGTCGACAACTGAGTTGTAGCGTACAAATAGTGATGTCGGCTGGCACCCGACAAAGGAGTGGTAAGGGTTAAGGGATATTAGGTAGGTACTTACTTCGGTAATTCCGAGATTATGGAACCTTACTCTCCTCTTATCTCTCCTGGCAATCTGCGCGACTCCTGTAACAAGGAAACATATTTCCCTAATGTAATTTTACAGTTTCACATTATGAATACAAATTACAAATCAGCAAATTTGACATAATATGAGTAACTGCATATAAAATTTTACGTAACACTAAATCAGAATGTTCAGGTATGCACTAATTTAAATAATAAAATGCAATAGTAGAGTGTCAGGCAGCATGCAAAATAGACTAGTGGCATAGTCGAACCAGTCTAAATTCAGTTTTAAATTATGTAAAGTTTTTCACTGCCGGTGGACACCGGGCTATTATAAATAAATATTAAATAAAATTGCCATACATAGATGAATGGTAAACATGCGATGAACTATTAGCACACGGTTAAAATTATGTCGCCTACAACACAAAGAGGCGTATCTTGTATTTAGCGACTTTCCAGGAGAGCAAAACAAACTGCTTTCTTACCGGTTTCTAATACATTTTATTACATGATTCGCTAAAGTGTTTTAATAACGCTTTTTACCATCCATTTTACCCCATTAACGAAACACATAGTAAAATGTATGAGAATCCGGCCAAAAAAACAGTTTTTTTGGTTCTCATTAAAAATTGCTAAAAATCAGATACCCCAGTTCGTGTTGTGGGCGACGCTCAGCTGTGTAACAATTTGTCAGCCTCTGTTTCTTCGATCTTACAACATTGGTCTCTTCAATGGGGTTAACTCTTTCCTGTCATCAAAAAGATTCTCCACACAGCATCCCTAAAGATGATATACGTCCCGAGGAAAATTACTATCGTCAAAAAAGAAATTTTCGCTAACAGAGACAAGTAGTGAATTCAGTGCAAGTGTATTTATTTTGAAACATGAAAATAATAGGAGTGGGGTTATACTCTCAATATAACCTTTGAAAGAAACGACCATTAAAAATCGAAATTCAGCTTTACAGGGCTTTAGCTAGGTTTAATTTTTTGTTATCCTTTCTTGTCTACTTTCTGCCCTCAAATCTTTCTCAAAGCCATTTTTGCTGATAGCGAGCAATAAGGTTTTCTCCCATAACAAAATGTCATGTTATTTACATATGTAGTACATTAATGACAGCGTGGTGACGAGAGAACCTTTTGAATTTTCGGAAAAAAACTGAATAGTACCGAGGACATAAGCCGTTAAAATGTTAATATCTGGGAGAATCTCGTCGGGGCCGGCTGATGTGCATATGCCGTCATGGTACATAAAATGACTGGCGCAGCAGTATGAGGTACTAAAATTCAAATCATGAATTATACTGAATTGTGGCTCGTGATATCACGGATATTATCATTTTACACAAACTCACCTCGAAAGCTCATAGCTATGTCATTTTTGGAACTATCGAAATATTAATATTTCTGTTTAGAAGCTAGCAGTCCACAATGAAGTGCTGATACCAACCCCGATGCATGGCAGTGAGGCATGGAACTTGCAGAGGAAGGATGAAAGTAGACTGAATGCCATAGAAATTAGATCTCTGATTCGAATGTGTGGTATAACAATGCATGATCATGTGAAAAATATTGTAAGCGTAATGAGTGAGAAAGAAAGGAACGCTTAGATGGTTTGGGCATGTAGAGCGAATGAACGAAGAAAGGAGTGCAATGAGAGTATATGACGCGAATGTGAATGGAAGAAGCCAGGGACGCACGAGGAAAACATGGCACGATCAAGCGAATCAAATACTTATAGTCGGGTCATGTCAGAAGTCGGAATAGCAGAAGAGAATGTATGAGACGATGTATGAATGTGAATGAAGTAAGAAATATATGCCGAGATCAAGTTTTTTGGCGGGTCCGTCCTCTCTGCCTACCCCTGCGAGGTAACGACGTGATGGTTAGTTAGTTAGCTGTTTAGGAAACAACCTCATTAAGACTTTTGCGCACGAGAATAAATATTTCTGAGTTACGATAACTAAAAAAATTCCAATTACCATTATTTAAAATTACTGTATGTAGTAAGCGGAAAATTTTGCTTGTGTTGAACTCACGATGCCTGGGTGGGACCTAGACACGATGCCAACTCAGTTACTGACCGGTAGATTTAAGTCACATAAATACGTAAGGCATTCAGCAATTGAAACGGAATCTTTTTAAAACACTTGACGTTCTAAATTGTGCAAACATTTTGAAGCTCGAGTGTTGGGAAAGTGCCGCGAACTTGAAGAACGATTAATTGACTTTATTTGTTTGGCAAATAACCCAGATGACGATATACGAGCTGAGATGTAATTTGGTTGAATTATTTTGAAAGCCGGGGGGTGGGTACGTCGGAGCACGATGGGTCGATTACTGTTTGATAATTAATAAAACAGTGGTCTTTAGATTACAAAGTCTGATTTTCAGTGGAATATGTCCAAGTGTATAAAAGGAACAACCGGCTATCATGAATTAGAGTATGATATAAACGAGTGAAAGGTTGTCTCGCGGGTACTTCATTCCTTAGAATTATCCTTGTAAAATAGATACTGTAACTATCGACCTCTCGCATTGTCATTTACCTACGAATCACTGAAGACCGAGAGGTCATCGCACAAAGTAAAGCTGTTGAAAGCTCTCAAAGTTGTGTCTGAAAAAAATATTTTCTCCCAACAAAAGCTAAATATTTCAAACGCTTCATTGCGGGTGCTGTCAACTGAGTTGACATATCTCTAATTATTTCAATATCAAATTAAGTATATTGAACAAAAATTTCATTTTTTAATGATTTATCCGCAATACATTTTCACGTGGATTACATTAATTACAATATATAATTATTTATCGAACGAATGTTTTGTCAAAAAAATCTGGAAAAAATTTGACATTATTTTACGTATTTCTGTGTGCGTTGCTAACTTGTTGAGTGGTATGGTAGTGAGCGAGAGGGGTGCGGGGTTTCGTTCACCGTGCCACGATGCGCGGTCACAGTAGTATGCGCTTGATGTCTGGTCGATTTTAACACTTAAACATATTATTATAATAAGTAATAAATCTAAACAATTTATTTTTATCCATCTCAAACATTACAAATCTATAAATGTGCTCGACAGATTTTCTACCGCGGTGAGGGAAGGGTTAGTGAAAAATAAATTGCTTTTTTTGTGCGTTCATTCTAGCAAAAAAGGGTTGCAGGCAAAAACAAACAATTTAAAAGATTTCGATGTTTGCTTTCCGTGATATTTTGTATGCTTATTTCCTAAGAAATAAAATCAATATATCTATTGATGGTAGTGATAGTCGAAGATATCCTCAGAATCGTCATGGCAGAATGCACCGTTTAAAATCGAATCACTGAATTGACATAATATGTTTAGTGACAAGACTTGTATAGTTGGCTACTATCTATTATAAATCTCTCTCTTCTCCTTCCTCTCTCTCATTTCTTTCACACACAGCATTCCCAAAATGGTGATGCCTTATTAACATAATAAGGAACTCCAGTGAAAAATATAATGGCTTTAAAAAAAATATATATATATATATATATATACTCATACAGGTCAGCAAACGCCGATTCTGAATATACAACTTTTATTATAAATGTAGAATTTATAAATCGCTATTTAAAAGTGTATAAAAAATCATCTCATCGAAACACCTTGTTATGTTGGCACCATTGCATTTGGAACATCTGACATCACGTGCGCATCCTGTTTTTGTATTTGTATGGACATTTCTATTTTTCGATTATGTTTTGTATTTAAATACGAATGTTTTTAGTTTTGGCGAAATTTAAACTTAATTTGGGAGACCTAAAGCTCTATAATTGTTGTTCAATATAAACAAAAACTATTATTATTGAAAGAAATAGTCTTCATTAGCAAAACCAATTATCAATACGAATATTATGATAATGTTAATGTTCAATACTATTATTATTATTTGAGTTAAGAAAAGGGTAAATAATTTTATTACCTATGTTTAGTTATGGTTTACTATGAATAGAATATAAAATTATGTATGGTAAAGCCCATTCTTGTTTTGAAATTTGCATTCTAACCTCAAAACTGATCAAAACCGACCGGCGTTTTGGCGGGCTTTAAAAAAGTGAAACTTTGAAAATTGTTTTAACTGTGAAAACTAAGTTTAAAAAAAAACGAAATATACTGATATTTTAATTTGAACGCCATTATTGATAAAATATATATTTTTTAATTGGACTGGAGTTCTTTATTGTCACAATACGGAATCACGCAATTATGTTTTTTATTAAGAATTACTTAATCTTGAAATATAAATTTCTATGTTTTTCGATAAACACTTAACCGTTATCAAAGATAAATGATCAATGTAGGCGACGCGACGGAAAGGCATCCAGTTATCGGACGTATCTTGGAAATCCCGTCCCAATACATCTTAGTTAGCAGAGGTTATCAAAAATCGATAAAACGTTGTGATTAAATACTGAAGAAAGGTCGAGTATATTTAAGATTGCTGATGTTAACAACACTGATAGGTAATTAATATTCTTTTAATCAGTAGTTAATTATGTTTTATTTGTTAAAAAAAAACCCAACGAAAACGTTTTTTGTAAGTTGAGTTAGGCTCTTCGTACACAAGTATCGGTTACCTAAGTTGTGTACTCGCGTCGTAAGGAACTTGTCGCGCATACTCCGTCCATTTCGCTAACGAAATCTCAAGACCTGCGTTGTCATCAAGAATATTTTATTATATTTTTTTATTTATATCAAGATACAACATAATTATTTTTTTATTATATTGTATACGCCCAATATGCATTTTTTTGTTGCATATTTTGTTATAAAATTTAGTGAGATAGGTGCAAAAAACATCACAGTAGGTACATAGGTAGAATAGATAGCCTTCATGAAATACAAGAACTAAATATGAATGTCTTACAAACAAATTCAGCAATAACATCGTGTAAGTACAACCATATAATTTGCAACAAATGCGAATATAAAAAATACACAGCACATTCACTAATAATAATACTTATACTTTAGACTCGTATCTTATTAATAATTGTTGAGGATGTTTGCAATAATAGTCTTTTTTATTTGCATTTAGTGCAGTTGAACTATGTCTGAAAAAGTGTTACCTTTTGCATGAAGTCTAGGTTCAAGCGCATTTTTTAATGACTCAGTGCTGAAATTATTGTTACAGTTGAATAAAAAAATTTTATTGAGTAGTTCTAGTTGGTTATTAAATTTAATTACACTGACTAAATCAGGGCTGTCTGTAATACCATTTACAATTATGAAAATAAAAGTTAGGTCGGAAGCAAGTCTTCTATCTGAGAGTTTTAACAATTTTAGTTCTTTCATTAAGTAATTGAAATTTATAGTTTCAATAGATAATGCGAGTTTATACTTAACATATCTCAGAAATTTGTGTTGAACCTTTTCAATGGAATCGGAGTGGATTTTGTAGTGAGGGAACATATAGAAGAATTATATTCGACTTGACTACGAACTAAAGAGGAGCATAATAATTTTAGTGTTGAAATATTCCTGAAATCTTTGGCATTTCGAAGAATGGAGCCAAGCATTTTTAAACCTTTATTTGTGAGTGTAAGAAAATTAACTTTAGAATCGAAAACAATGCCAAGATCATTAATTTTGTTAACAGACGAGAGGGAAATATTGTAGATTTTATATTTATAGTTGATAGGAGGATTTATTCTAAAAAAATCTGATTGTAAGGCATTTACTATTGTTTAAAAGAGTTTATTAAGTTCATACCAATCTTGTAATTTATTTAAATTTAATAGAGTGTGAAAAAAGGCTTGAATAATTTTTATTAATTTGAAGGGTTTTAGATCGTCGGCGAAGAGCAGCACAAAAATTTGTTATGAAATACAGTTAAAATATCATTAATAAACATTCCAAAAAGTATTGGGCCTAAATGTGAACCTTGCGGTACACCATTTGTCACCACGAATTTGTATGACAGGTTAGAATTGATTATTACTTGAAGAAATCTGTTGGTAAGGTAGCTCTTTATCCACTTTAATAATTTACCTATTATTCCTAATTTTATTCTTAAGTTTATTGAGAAGGATTTTATGGTTTACTTTTTCAAATGCTTTTACAAAGTCTGTATATATTGAATCGACTTGGATTTTTTCTTCAAGTGCACATAATATAAATTGTTCATATAAAGAGAAATGTGTTAGAGTGGATCTGCCCGGCATGAAACCGTGTTGATTATATACTATGATGTTTTAATGTGCACAGACATTCTATCAAGCAAAACTTTTTCAAACACTTTGAGGATTATGGAGAGCATGCAACTGCGTCGATAATTAGAGACATCATGAATATCGCCCTTTAGTCATAGATCTAGGAAGCACCCCGTATTTAGTGATCTGACAAAGTGGCTTGGCTAATGTTGAAACACTGTAAATTAGAAAAGCTGAAGTGATATTGTCTGGTCTCGCTTTTTTCCCGTCAAGTGCATTTATTTTACGTACAACATCAGAGACGTTTAAGTTCAGAAGAGGAATGTGGACAGATTTCTTAGGACAAAAGAGTGGAATTTGATCGTTAGGGATATAATGGATTGTTCGATGGCCGTCTCACTGGGAAAATTCCTTTGTACAGAAAGACGTCGGAGGTACATAAAGTATATGATAAGGATATACATAATAATAATTTCCTTTAGGATAATAGAAGTTTAAAAATTTACACACATGTAAGTGTAATTCTATAAATTAAAATATTAATTATAAGATGAAATAAAATAAATAAACAAGCTATAATTATATAACATGGAATATTTTATATTCCAGGTAAAAGTAAACATTAAAATAATAATAGGATTGTATATGCCCAGAGAGAAAGATAGATGTTGTTACCTTGGCATTGATCTAAAACACACGCATTGTGATAAAAATCAAGTAAAAAGTTATGTCGCATTTTGGAACGAACATATATAAAGTCTCGGCCACTTGAGTGGCGAAGGCCTCGCAAACTGGTCGTCAGAAACTGGCGTAGCCGACGAGTCGACAAAATGTCGGCGATGTGTTCCTGCGTATGAACCTCCTTGCAGATGTATTTCCATAGTTGCGAAGTGTTTGAAATTGTATAATTTTGATATTTTAAGCAAAGGAATTGAGTCCTCCTCACTAGGAGATCCTGTGCTGAGGCGAACTAGGTTTTGAATAAAGGGTTTCAGCGACTTCTATATTTCAGCTTCAGGGTTTGGGTAGGGTATTTCCAGTAACTTCTATGATATTATTTTACGAATACTAATCAGGTCTTCTTCTGTTAATTCCTTAAGTCAAGTGTTGCTGAATTAAAATTTCATCTAATGTTATGAGCTCCAATTTACTGTGTACCCATTCTGACAGTTATAAACAAGTTCGTTTTTTGATGAAATCATGTGAATTTGAGATGTGGTATTTTTTTGGGTATTATTTCAAACATTTATTATCAAAACACTAGTGATGATCGACAGGGCAAACACCTTCGTAAGAACAAATGCTCTCACAAGAGGAAACGGTGAATAACTTCATCTACCTATGCTCGTACATACTACAAGTGACGAAGGAGGTTTTGCAGAAGTGAAAAAAAGACAAAATACACCATGAGTAAATTGCAAAAGATATGGAGTGATAGAGGCATAACGAAGACCACCAAGATGAGACTCGTCCGAGCGTTAATTATCTCCATATTCCCTTACGGTGTGGAAACATGGACACTCAGAGTCAGCGAAAGGAGGCGGATAGACGCCCTCAGAATTCTAGAGGAAAATACTCAGGATTACATGGACAGCCAAGAGCCCAAATATACAATTTTGAAAGAGCTTGGCATCCACAATAGGTTATCAACTGTCTGCCTATAGCGTATCCTCAGATTCTTTGAACATGTTGCTCGCTAAATTGAGAACTCCAACCTGGAGAAGCTCATGGTAACTGGCAAAGTGGAAGGCAGGAGAAGCAGAGGAAGGTCAACGATGCGTCGGAGTGACTAAATTTTGTAGGTATTCGGAGCTCTCCACGCAGCGCAGAATGGCGAGGAGTAGAGAAACCATGTACATGAAGAAGATTGGAGTGGGGGTCACGATCCTCAGCAATGAGGAATTCGAGTTGTCCAAATCGTCGGTTTCCCACCCAGGCGTCGCGAGTTGAATCCATCATTGGACAAGGAACGTTTCCCGTTTATATTAATGAGAGTAAGATGAATTCAAATCCCGCCAGGTTATTCATAACTCATGAATTTTGTATTTCAATAACCTCTTCCTTACGGTGTGCTAGAAAATTCAGCGAGTTCAGATGCTACAGTCAGCTGTACGTTTAAGGTTTTGTCATTTTTACGTTCGATAAAAAATGAGTAGTTTAAATTATTTTATTAATTGTACGTATTATGTATATATGGAATACATTTAAATTTTGCGTATAGGTGCGGAAAACTACAAAAAATATCGGCCACGAATAAAACGTATGATATTTCCATTACTACCGGCAGACCGCCAGCTACTATTGATGTCTGCGCACCGTAGCATGGTGAGCGAAACTCACACCCCTCTTGCCCGAAACTGCACGAAATGGCAAGTATTTCGACAAAATATTTTTTCCTGTGGCGTTCGACAAATACTTAATATATATTTTTTAATACAATACATAAATGTATTCTGGAGGAATACTTAAATACGTATGACCCTGTGTTTAATATATTACGGAGATATTTAAATAACGAGAGACATGCCAACTCAGTTCACAACATTTGCGAGGAAAGGTTAAAGCAGTAATAAAAGGTTTACCCACTTACGTAATAGAGGCTGCATTGAATCACACGATTGGCAATATTTGTAACTTAAAAATGTTGTTAGATTGTCGCGTCTTAGTTGAATAGTTTAGCGAACGGAAGCACGGCTGAAAACTTTCATAATGCCAGATGCAGGCCCGGCCGCGGCAGAGGAAATCGAATCGATGGATATTGGATGCTGGATGGAAAACTCAATTTCAACTACTGAAAGGCAGCATTCAATCCGCTTCATGCGATTGGAAACGTTAAATGTATACTCGTATACAAGGGGATTCGGAATATTCACCGCCCATAATTCTCCGCGGAAAGTTCATCGCACGTAATTAACCGCGGGGAAAAATATTTGCCATCATTTGGAAGTATTAAGTTAGGTTTGGTTGCAAATTTTAATGATTTACTTGATACTATTAATCTAATAACAAACAGTGCTTAAGAGAAACGGCAGCGGGGACTGTTTCATACAAAACATAATTTTGGATTTGAGCTCAAAATACTCACCCGAACCAAATGGTATATTTTTTAAATTAAATGTTTAGTAAATATCTAGTATGGATGAGAAGCATTTTATTTATTTTTGTTTTACCTTATGAAATAATGGACATTAAAGGAATTTATTTTTCGTGATTTTAGAGGCATCTTTAACAATTATACGGGGCTAACCAGGATTTAAAAAAAGGTTTTAACCCATCTGTTTTGAAAATATAATGGAACATGAAATTTGAAAATTTTAAAAATATTAAAATAAGCATTATGGTGGACTTTAAATTAAATTGAAAACGACCAATTTACGGTAGAACACACATTTGCATACAGAATTTAAAATATTTAAAATTGTGGGCGGTGAATTTTCCCCGCGGTGAATTGTGGTCGGTGAATGTTCCTAGAACCATCCACTAGACACTAGACGGAAGAGTGTTTTAAATAAATAAATTAAATAAAAACTATGTGCGATTTATAAGGCGACGTGTGAAAATAATTAAGGCCATTTTAAGTATACCTGCCACAATTGACATGGTGATAAATTGGCAATCTCCGCAATTTTGAATTTTTTGATAGTTGCAGCTCAAATAACAGCCGCGTTAATCGACATTCTCGGCTCGGGTGAGTGTTTGATCAAAGTGTTTGGATCTAAGCATTTTGGTTTTATTTTGAATATGATGTTTTAACTAACTAACTAACTAACCATCACGCCGTTTCCCCGCAGGGGTAGGCAGAGAAGACGGACCGCGGGGTAATAAAGATAATTAGTTAGTGTTTAATTAATTCGTAGAACTCCATTTTATTTATTTTATAAAAATTATTTTAAAACAAATTTAATAATGTTATTATTAAGTTCTACAAGTATTTTAGTTATTTTATTATTATGACATCAGTTTAGGCATTCAAGGCCATGATAGTTTGAAAATGGCTTTGAATGCCGAAACAGCTGTCACAAAAAAAACTGAAATACTTGCAGAACTCAATAATGTCATTATTAAATTTGATTTACATAAAATGAATAAAAAAGGCACGTAGGCGGTTGAATGGCAAAATCGTATTACCGTTGATGGGATGCGGTTGTTTTGATGATGTTTTGAATATGTAAAATGACCGAGCGGAGAAAGCAGTACAATGCACACAAGTACCAATATGAAAACCACAATTTCGTGTTTGATTTGCATTCAAATTTCCTGGTCAAGTCTTGCCAATCATCATTATGTGAATATCAAGTTATGGTTATTAATTTTACATTGAAACCTTTGATGACGGAAACTGAATTTCGAATTGAATATGGAATTGGTAATTTTAATTAAAACGTTAATTGATATCAGGTCAATTGAAATTATTTCAATTGTCGCACTCACTATGGTGAACATCACATCGAACATGTGCGTATCGCCAATTCGGTATTAAACATTATATGAAGAGGAGATTGTGATTACGCTGCTATATTTACTTTCCCACCTTCCTCTTCCTATCTCCTTCCCATCCCTACTACCTGGGATGCCATACATACGTATTGGTATCAGCACTCCATTGTATATACTTCGGAGTTAAGTGTTTTTATAACTAGTAAGTGTTAAGTAAAATCCACAAAGATATTAATTTAATGAGTAAATTAATTTATTTTCACAACTTTTGGATTCGTTGCTATACAACAGTTCTTCAATGTACGCTAGATGAACTTTAACCTTAAATGAATTACATAAATAGTGGTAGATACTGTCAGTATCACCCTGGTGAAAGACCACCATTCAGAATCGAAACATTGCTTGAAATGACTCTTGCCGTATTTATAGATAGGTACTTCCCCACCTTCCTTCTTCCCCATATCCGTCGCCTCGTCATTACCTTCAGCCTCACAACATACCCCCATTGGGAATGTCATAGTTCAACTGGATGTAGACGGTAGGGGGTATTTAGGACCCTTGTTCTGTTAACATTAAAATAATATATTTTTATTTCTGGCTATATGCAGGGATTGTGCAATGCAATAGATCATATAACAATTATAGTACACAATATAATATAAAAAATTGTATTAAAAATACATATATGCATAAAAGGAAAAAAGAAAAACTAATTTAATGCAAATTTTAGTGAAATTTTTAGTTCCTACATTAAAAGAAAATCGCAACAATTTTCACAGATTTCTCAAATCGATTTATTTCCTTGTGGTTGGTAGGTATCTGCGATATCGCGAGTAACTTTAAATGAATGCCTTTTGAAACATCGAGAAGACAATAGCGGACATTACAGCTTTGAACTCAAGATCTCATCACATTTCTTTCCAATACGTCCGCCGAAAAGTACGTGTAAAGGCAGCGAGCGATCTGCAGTCCGCACGCCCAGATCTCCCGTCTCAGCGTAGATTTGTCTCAGCGATCAGCGCGCTATGTCTTTACACGTAAGCGTACGAGCGCGCGCCTCGCATTTGTATTTGGGTTTTTAGTTATGGCTTTTCACCGACTGCTTATGAAAACCCAAAAGAAAAGAATAGAAATTCAAAAATCAGTGTCAGTTCATTTCTAAACGAAACATTGCAAATAAACTATTTAAATTTGTACTGTTCATACGTAAGTAATTTACAATCTTCATGAATATGACATGACGTTATTATTATAATTGGTAAATGGGCATAGCGATATCTATCTATCTATGGTGAAAACTGGGCATAAGGGCACACTTCGCTCGGATCTCTAAGTCCCTTTACACGTACACTTCCACGCGGAGATCAGTCGATCGACGGATTGGTCCGCCTGCCGATGTGTGGTGATTTTTTAAAATTCAAATTAATACAACGTTTAGCTCTTTTCCCCAAGAACACACTTAATTTGACTTAAGTCGCCGTCTAATAAATAAAATAAAAATGTGTTTTTTGGTCAGTAAAGCTCCTTTCCTCGTGAACACACCTAATGTGTCTTAAGTCGCAGTCAAATAAATAAAATATTTAATGGGGTGTTAGTAGTAAGGCTAAAAACTCGAACTGTTGGTTAGATAGAAAATAAAATGGTACCGTTATAAGCCATAGCCAGAGGATTACGA
This sequence comes from Halesus radiatus, assembly GCA_022606495.2. Taxonomy (NCBI): domain Eukaryota; kingdom Metazoa; phylum Arthropoda; class Insecta; order Trichoptera; family Limnephilidae; genus Halesus; species Halesus radiatus. The sequence goes on along the minus strand of JAHDVE020001603.1, from coordinate 1,736 downwards.
AAGCATGAATAATTTTTTTTTTGTTTATGCACGGTGTCTGGAAACTAGTGGCACAAGCAGGAAGCTGGGGTATCTGCATCACACGAAGAACCCAAAAAACTTTTTTGTTAATTTTTGTACATTTTGTTTTTGATATAGAATTTTTTCTTCTTTCAGTTTTTATCGGAATATTTAGGGTTAAGAAATTATTGGAGTCGGAGTTTTAAAAAGACGATTAATGGCCGATTTTCATAAAATTTCACTTAAAAAAATTCTACTTCGGACTCGATTTACTCGAAAACGAAAGCTTAAACCAAAAAAGGTTATAACACAAAATCAACACTAAATGTGACGTAAATTCACCAGTATCCCGCTTGTACCACGAATAAACATACACGCTTGGACGCCGTGTATGTTTATTCGCTTATTTATTTTTTGTCAACAATCTATAAAAGATGCCTGAATCCGGTTCCGCTGCGTTCCATCGAAAAATAGCACGGCGTAAGTCAGATCAAATCGTATTTTCCCCGCCATGCCATCCGCAATTATTGCTTAGTTGGAAGAAAGCCTGAAATCCAACTATAATTTTATTTATTATTCTAAGTGGCTGCCGCCGTCGCATCCGGTACTCGGGGAACCTTTCTGCAGGTAATATTTTCTTTAAAAGGCAAACGGAAGGCAAGTCGAATGAAAAGTTGATTCCTTGAATCTAATTTACTAGCGTCGAAGTGCACATTATGAATGTACTGGAAAAAGTTCTCCATCCACCTGTATTTTATCATAACTTTTGTGGATCTGTGACCTGTTCGCCGTCACTTGTTGAGCTAGAGAAAACAATGCACATAATTAACTGTTTTTATAAACAATAATTATTAGCCTGAAACACTCATCCAAATTGAAAAAACCTTCCGAGAAAAGATAAATGTCGCCGACAGGACTCGAACCTGCACCCTTCTGATGTCCGGTCAGATGCTCGGAAGGTTTTTTCAATTTGGATGAGTGTTTCAGGCTTATAATTATTGTTTATAAAAATAATTGTTACCCTTTGCGCTATGCACAAAAATCTTGTCTTAAAAAGTTTAGTTTATCAATTAATAAATTAACTGTTTTGAATTCGAAATCAGTAAAAAAAAAATCTTATTAACACACGAGTGTATGTACATAACTACGAATAAGTAAGTAAAAGTTAAAGTGTACTCAATTGACTAGGTGGAATGATGGCTGCAATCACATTTTTTTGTCTGGTCCCTAATGTCAAAGTCAGCCACAAACGAAGATCACGTCTATTTACAGTTACGAGTTTTAGAGTGCAGATAAAATAAACAGAAGCCGACTAAATCCAGATGAAACAACTTTAGTTGAGTGAAATAAAATAAAATATTCATTTCTCCCCCTCCAGAGCTACGAGAACCCATTTTTTATTGAAATTTTTTGTTACATAAGTACATTTTGAAACAGTCTATAAAAATACAAGAAAATATGATAACAATTCAATATGTAAACAAAAAAATCCCACAAAGGCAAATTATATGTATGGGTATTATAATAGTATTTTATCACATTTCTATGGCTTATGTGAAAGTTTTCATTTTTAACAAAAACTAAGGTAATCATTTTCTTAAAAGAAAATAGTGGTAGCGAAAATAATAAAGATAAAATATCACATAAAGTGATAATAAGAAACAAACAAAAACATTTCATTAGTTATGACAGTAAACAGAATTTACGGTTATTATCACATAAACGTACATAAGTAT
>JAHDVE020001602.1:0-111007 GCA_022606495.2 Halesus radiatus | reverse complement strand
GTTATACGAATCATCCAAATATTATTTACAGTGATCTGTTAACTCGCCCAGTGCCTATAAATTATTTTTTAAATGCCCCTTAAACTCAATAGCAGGCAACACATTCCCTCTAGAGATGTTCCAGTATTTGAATGTGTTTATCGAAAGTAAAGGAAAAAAAGTGTTTCATTGGAAATTAAAAAAAAATTGTCGTACTGTTGGAACGAGCATTCTGCGCGCACTCCAGACCCTCAGTCTCTGTAGAGATGTTCCAGTATTTGAATGTGTTTATCGAAAGTAAAGAAAAAAAAAAGTTTCATTGGAAATCAAATAAAAATTGTCCTACGGTTGGAACGAGCATTCTGCGCGCACTACAGACCCTGCGCACTGCGCAGAAAAGTCCCACAATGGACTACCCTGTAAACTTTTATCTTACTTTAGTAGACTTTACTTTTCTCACTCAAGAATCCTAAGCAACATTTCCATCAAATGGTCCCATACATTTACAGGTATGTACCCAGGTACCTATATTTTGTTTGAATGTAAGGGTGAGACCGCGCGGTGAGACTGAATTATTAATATTGCTATCGCATTCTCCCAGCAGTTTTGGTTATTCACTTTCTCGATGTGAACACACGCGAATGTGAAAATGAGACAGATACAAAAAACAGCCGTTCAGAATGAGATGAGTATAGGCGCGGGAACTGTGAGAACTTCTAATGAAATAGTGAGACGATGCTAAACAAAAATGTTCATGATGCTGTCTCATTCTCACAGTAGTTTTGACTGAACAAGAAATGTACATATAAACAATAAAAATGAATTAATAATACTGGGTGGCATTAGTTCCGTCTACAGCTCGTGTACGCATTTCTCCAGCATGTCAACAAATAATATGGGCTTGTTGATTTTGCAGGATTGTACATCGTACATCACGGGATCGTTGTAAACAATATTCATGTTGTTTAGGTTTGACAAGGGGCTACAAAATTTTTCATGCGCCAAGGCGCTGTTTCACTCAGGGCTGGCCCTGGTAGTTAGATCGGCTGTGGTAATGGTGACGAGAAAAGATGGCGTGGGATGAGATGCTTGATATTGGCAGAATCTGATTTATGTTTAATTTTAAATACAATGTTGTTACTTCACACTTGGCCCTTCAATTTTATGTTTTGCAATAACACGCAGGTAACTTGTTTCTACAAGAAAATAAGTAATCAAATTTTATTATTTTTTCTTTATTGTTATTTTTTTGTTATTATTTTTTTGTTATTATTTTTTTATTATTTTTTTGTTATTATTTTTTTGTTATTATTTTAATGTTATTATTTTATTTTTATAAACAATAATTATTAATCTAAAACACTCATCCAAATTGAAAAAACCTTCAATTTTATTTTTTTCAAAACCTTTTTTTCAATTTGGATGAGTGTTTTAGATTAATAATTATTGTTTATAAAAATAATAATTGTTACCCTTTGCGCTATGCACAAAAATCTTGTCTTAAGTTTTTAAGAACTTTAGTTTATCAATTAATAGTTATTATTTTAGTTTATTGTTATTTTTTATTATCCATGGTTTTGATATAACACAGTCAACAAACCATAATGGAAATATACGTTCTTATTAGAATTCCCTAATTTCCGATACAATAATGTACAGATTTTTTTAGTGTTTTGTGGAACGGATCCCCCATTGTAAAAACAGAATTAAGAGCAACGGCTGCGCTGCCTGTTTCATACATAACTTAATTTTGGATTTGAGGCTAAAATACCCATCTTACTCAATGATGATATTTTTTAATGAAAGGTTTAGTAAATATGTAGTACACGTATGAGAGTATTTATTTATTTTTGTCTTAAATTATGAAATATACGCCATGAAAAAAAAACCAATTTTCATGATTTTAGAGGCAACTTAGAAAATTATTTGCGGGTTTATCATATTTGCTATATAAGTATATACGTTTTTTCGGGTCAATATTTTAAATTATGTACGGCAAATTTGTGTTCCAACGTAAATTCGTTATTAATTTAATTTCCACCATAATGCTTCTTTTAATTTTAAAAACGAAAAAAATTATATTTTCAAAGTAGGCGCGATAAAAATATTTTTTAGATCACCGTTAGCCCCCAAATAATTTTGTTGAAGGTGTCTCTAAAATCGCAAAAGATCAATTCCTTTAATGGCCTAAATACATAATGTAAAACAAAAATAAATATATTACTTCCAATCCACACTATATATATACTTTTTGAAGAAAAAAAAGAAAAATGTATATACTTTTTGATAAAAAAAAAGATGTATATATACTTTTTGATAGGTGAGTATTTTAACAACAAATACAAAATTTTTGTATGAAACAGGCCGTGCAGCCGTTCCTCTTAAATGTATTTTCAGAAACCTATTAGCGATATTTTTATTGTTTTTATATTCTCTTGTGAATCTAAGGTACCTGCTGCATTACTTTATTCCTAATGGTATGAAGTTGTTTAATTTGCGTGCGAATGTATTAATGACTTAATAATTCTATGCATTACCATTCAAATTATGTTGGTATATTTCTCTTTATAGAAAGCGTGTGAAGCGGGTTGAGCAGAAAGAGGCAAAGTTGGTAAAGACAGCCACTTGCTCGCGATCCCGGGTCGCTCCACGAGTCGCTCCGACTAGGTAATACAATCATTCCCCTTGCTTCTAAGAGCATTGCGACGCGAACGGACATGGCTCTGGATCCAGAACTGATGCAAGAATATGCGATGTCTTCATGAAATGGATAATGGAATCTTTAGTTTGTGACTTGCTTTGTAAATTTTAAGGAATTTTCAAGAACGAAAAAAAGGTTTTCAAGCGAGCTACAGCCCGAATCTTGGACACGGTGGAAGAAATATGATACCAGTCATTTTTGAGTACTGTCTTGTCATTCCTAATGCAACCAGACTTCGATGTCTTGCAGGCCTAATGATGACTCGGTATATTAATGGAAATAAAATAAAATTATGTATGTCTGAGAAATAAAAAGAATTTCTTCGCTCTTATTTGGAATATGCTAAACTTGGCAGCGGCCATCATACCATTTGTAAATTTTGCGTGTGTGTTCCCTTAATAAAAAACATTTTGTATTTAAATAAATAAATGTGTTTAAGAGTAAGATTGTACACAAGAAAAAGTATCATAATTGATAGTCATATTAATCTTCCACAGTAGTTAATTTAAGTACCTTAATGTTTATTATTTGCTGCGAACTGATGAATTTGTAATATTTATTGTAAAAAAAGAAAAAAACTGCGCAATATTCATTGTTTTATTCCATCTACCTTGTTCCTTCTCCCCTACTCCCGTGTTTCTGGTCATTGGTGTTTTACAATCTCAAGTTGTATTAGCTGCGTAACGTGTGCGGTGGTGCAAGTGGTAAGTTGGTGACAAGTGCTCATGGTGTGACTCCTTGTTTCAGTCGGCACAGCGCCGCATTCGCGCTATGGTGCAGCAGGCCGGCGCGCCAGTGCGAGGTGGGCGACGCGTGGCCTCGTCCAGCGGCTCCCCCCAGCAGCAGCAGTAGAGTGGCACCCCGGTTGGTTGTCACTTCGTACATTGAACATTATGTACAGCATCATTGTGAATCTTCATGGAATCTATGTAAAAGTGTCTTGATGTAAATTATTTATATTTACCTTTGAGTGTACCCTGCTGGCCCCGGCTGGCAGGGATTGACTGAGCCCTAGGCCTGCGCACCCCGCCCCTCGGGGGACGGGCGTGCTCACGCCTACTCCGGGAACGATGGTGTGTGAAGAACCCACGTAACGTGTATGGTGCTTGATATGTCGGGAACATCTGAATTTGTGTAATGGTTACTGAATATTGTTTCTGTATGATGTACTGTACTCATAGGTGTTTCCATTTTCTGTCTAAATATGAAACACTTACTCGAGGTTATACTTTTTGATGCATTTATAGTGCTAGCTCCGACAGTTATTTTTGGATATTAAGTAATGAAATATCTATAGCCCGTTTCTACCTCCAGTCACTTGGTCGCTAAGTTAGGGTACGGTTGGTTTGTGCGTTGGGTCGAGGGCGCTAATGTTACGCTAAACATAAGAATTGGGACCAATTTGACCATTCCCACTTGACACATTTGACCGTTGCCAGCGTATAATTCATTTGTCACTCAACTAGTCTCAGTCTCACCCCTCGCGCGCCAGCCTCGCCATTCTCACTCAGCTCGCCGCAATATTGTGTAAGGTCCCTTGCCTCCCGCCCGCCCCACCCCTTGCCCCGCCCTAGAGGATTATTATACATTGATTGGATGGATGGCAGGAGCAAAGGAGTGGCGGGCGTAGATTCAAGTATATTTACTCTGTTTGGATTGTTTTAATTATGAAAACCAACTACCTCCTCTACGAATTACGATTATTATAGCCGAGTTAATGTAGGCGACTACAATGTTTTGAAATGATTGAGATCTTTAATAAAATACTAATTACAATGTTGACCCACGCAAACACTTTTATTAAACAGAGTTTATTCCCCTTTTCCCTTCGCCCACAGTTCACATTTGTGTTAACATATTGAATTTATCTATACATATACACCGAGAGATTGTTGGATATTTTTATGTATTATCTATTTATTTCAACTTGTAACCTAAGTGAATATAATGTGTCTATTGTCTATCTGTAAGTCATTAAGGTATCTTGCATAATAAAGGAAAGAAATGTGCACCAACCCTTGTAGTCGATTGATTCCTCGTGGGCAGGTCGGACTCCCGGGAGGACTCGGCACTGGCAGTGGCAGTGGAGCGTGCAGAGGAAGCTCCCACTACGAGGGTTCTTTCTATTATCATCAAATATTAAATATATTCTACATTTATAAAGACGTAAAATAAAGATACAGGGTTATTCAGGAGTGAGTTGGTTGGGCTCACTTGAGTACTAGCGAGCCGAGCCGTGCTCCCCACTCTGTACTGTATTGTTTCCAGAGCCCTCAGCCGGGGCCCGACCATCCACCCCGGCTCAGGTGTCCCTTGATAGTTCATTGTTAATAAATGTCATAATTAACTGTGTTAAATGTGATTTCTGTTATAACTGTACTATAAGCTCACGTGTACATAATATGCTTATAGAATTGAAATGATGTTAAACATTTTGTGTTAAATTAGTAATTGGTTAACTTGGATTAGTCCAATCCATCTTTCACTCTTTCTATCCCCCTGCCTCACTAAGACTTGTTGAGTTTGGTTTTCTCCATGAGTTCTTGCACATAACAATTAAATGTCCACCAGACACAGACAGAATATAACTTTGACAGCATTTTGTTTTGGAGGTGTTCTTCAAATGTTAGATAATGTTTCTTGTGATAGCTTTTCTTTTTAATTTTTGTATTAATTAACTTTATAAGGAAGGGTTATTGGACGTGATACCGTAGCAAATAGTGATATTTTGTCATTGTTTTCTATCATAGGATTTATTGAAGTATTGAATATTGTACATTTTGTATGTGCCAAGTGAGATATTTTTAAATGAGATTATTATCAAAGTATTATTTTTTTGTTTAAAATCTTTCCATGGCTGCCCTAATTATTTTTGTATGAGAATCTTCAGTTCCATTTACAATCACAAGCCATGCTTCAATAGAAATTGATAAATTAATTAAATGGGCATGTCCTAGCCGGTTCTCCTCTCAGCACATCTGTGAATATTTTCTCATTTCAATATCTCATTTCCGAAAGCCTAGATATACATACTTTGGCATAATACTGTAAGATGCAAGCGTGTTGGCAACCCGCTTGCTGGCTACGGGCCTGTGTACGACGGACCCGGCTCCGGTTTTTCAATAAGTCTCCTATTCACCAACCAACAGACCTTTATTTATTTACCAAGCATGTGGACATGCGGAGTGGTTGGTCCACCCACCCACCCACTGTGGCGGTGAGGGTGGTGAGAGGCGGCAAGTGTTCCGATTGCACATTTCCACCGACCGCGTGGGAATGCTGAATGTTCGTTTTACCTTAGATTTCCTTACCTAGGATTTAACAATGTTTGCTGTTATAATCAATCTTGATGTTTCATTTTTATGTCTAATAGTTTGTTGTCCTCTTTGAGTTAATCCGAAGCATTTATTTATGAAGGGAGTAAATCAGTAAATGATCAGTTTATATAAACTTATTTTTACATTAGTGATTGTGAATTGTCTTATTAGAGGATTTCCTATTTTGTACAAGTTTTGTAGTTCCCATGGAAGGATAATGATAATGCGGATGCGGTTGTGGTTGTTCCGCTGCCTCAGGCGTGCGCGCATTCATTCTTCTATTTCTTTTTATTATTTTTTCGGAAGCAAATTTGTACATTTTATAGTAAGTAGTTATAGTTTTGTTGATTTTATTCCATCTGACAATAGTTGAATGTCAACTTCCTTTAAAATTTTTTTGCAGAACTCTTGAACATGAGTTTCCAATTATGATTTTTCTGGATTGCTCTTGAACGTGACTTTCCAGAACTATATTTTCTTTATTGATTATATTTTATCATTAGCTGAACCCGAGTTTCCAAAATCAATTTCCGTTTATGAATTATATTATCATCTTTCTTTTTTATTATATTATTGACATGAACATAGGTTTCCAAAAATCATAATTTCTTTATTGATTATATTATCATTAAAATGAGTATCCAATTATGATTTTTTTTGGATTGATCTTGAATTTGAGTTTCCAAAACACATTTTCTTTGTTGATTTTATTATCATTTAGATAAATTTTCGAAATCATAATTTCTTTATTGATTAATTATTATTAATTTGTTTTCCAATTATGATTTTGTTTTGGATTCCTCTTGGACACGAATTTCCAAAATTATATTTTCTTTATTGATATATCATTACAATTTCCCCCAAGGAAATAAAAAATGTTAACAATCCTTCACGGTTCCGGTTATTTTTCCGAACAATGATTTTATTAAAATTTTTCTTGTGAGTTCATAATTATAATAAATTCATATTACAATTACTTGTTTTTTTTTTCTCTTGTACATTAATTTGTTTAGCTACTGTTTTCTTCTTTCCTCTGATGTACATTTATTAGTGTTATGGTTTTTTGTAGCTTATGCTTTCGGAACTATGTTAAACTACCTCAATATTAATTAAAGAATTCATTGAATTATCTTACTTCTCGTGATTTTGGATTAACAATATTCTGAAAAAAAAAAAAAAATAGACTTAAGGAAGATTTTTTGGAAAATAGTAACCAAATGAAATAATAATTAAACACGTAATAGAAATGAAGTCAAGATTCTACATGTAATAAAAATGAACAATTCATCTATGGTAATTCTTCATGAATAAAATGAGTAAATAATATTTCTTTGTTTTAATTATTCCATAATTTAACAACAGGATAAAAATGTTATGTTTTTGTTTTTTTATTAGTTTTTTTTTTTTAGGAGGGGATATTACCAGTTTACCGATTCAAAATTTGTCAATCCGAGGCATCTATGGAGCGACCAGTACTTGCCTTAATGGCGACGCAACTACATCACTAGCTACGTAAACTATACAATGAAACTCGCTCAAGGAGTTGAACTCACTTACGAAGCTTTGTTTTTCGATCCCTTAAAATTTCCGTATAAAAAAGTGTAAACAATACGATTTTTCCCAGATGCAGCTAAAACTGCTTCCCACTTGAGAAGTTTTAAAAGATCAGGGGTAACTATCACAAATGAAACTACTGGTGAAATATACCTGAAAATGTCACTTTGCTGATAGTCCTAAAATTTATGACTTATCGACTTTTACGGCTAAGTTTGCTTCCCATTTACTAGATTTAACCCTTTGTACTACTTTTTTTTATATGGCATACCAGTTACTTCATGGAAAAATTACGATATTTTTAGAAAATTAGAAAAATATATATTTTTTGGTAAGGCAGTAAAATAAAAAGATGTAGTTATGTTAAGAAATATATATATTTGTTATGGCAGTGCTTAAGTACTGGCATGCCAAGCATTGTATGTATATGACATCACACACTTATCGGCCGGCCGTAAATATCAATATTTTGATAGCTTATATCTTCGGTACTGTTATTTATTTTACAAAAATTAAAAAAAAGTACCTTTCTCAGCATGCCCATGTAAACTAATGGTAATTTGTAATAGAATGTATGACAGTAAATTTAATAAAACTGAACTGATCATCCGTACGATTTATTATGATGCGCTGATAAAATTTAATCATTGTTGAAAGTAATATAAACATAACTCAAATGAAACATGATAATGAAAAATGACAAAAAATAAAAATATCTCAGTCGCATCTGGGACTCGAACCCGGGACCTCTGCCTATCCGGGGCAACACCGAGGTATTCAGTCTGATCGTTTTCATCAGAAGTAATAATAATTGGGTGATTTGTATAGCACCGTTTTTGTGAAAAATCACCTCAAGGAGGGCGCTGTTAATTTTACCTTACTCGGGCACACACATGCCCACAACACATCAGTTTTTCTCTTCAGTGGTGTTCAGTGTTCAGGCTGTGATCGGTGTCACCGGAAGTAAGGTTAAATTGATTGTATACTGGGCTCATGGACACGCTTACAACACACTCCTATTGGTTTGTCTGGTGATTGTGACCAAATAGGATTGACTCATGCTGATGGTGAAGAATGTTAACCAGGAATTATTTGTCAAATCATCGCATTTTTTTCTACTCATTTCTGTCATTTTTTATTGGCTTGAATATAAAACAGAGGAGGAACCAGTGATCGGTAGATGGGGGGTGAAGAATTCGGTAGGTAAGTATGTAAAGTATGAGGATTTAAAAAAATATATGCTGTTACGCCTGACGCCAACATGCTAGCAAATCACCACTATTCGAGAAAAATGTTTACGCATTGATGTAAATGCAAATTTGTGTATCTTTCCGAGAGAAGACTGAAAAATTGGTGAAAATCGAACACCTATTGGCAAAAAGTTTTGAAATTTTCGGTGAATTTCGGTAGATCGGTAGAATTTCGCTGAAATCGGTAGATCTGCCGAAATTTCATCTTGGTAGGAGAAGCATCAACTAATCAATAATGCAGCATGAACTACTTTGATATAGTATATATATTTTTATTATTGTCAGTTCATCCAAGATACAAACCTTTTAATTGTCGCATAATATTACTAATGACGTATTGCGGTGCAATAAACAGTCACTAGATGGCACTGCGGTCAGCCGTCGACGCGTGGCATTATTTTGCAATAATGGCGCCACTGAACGGTGATACAGAAGAATCGGGCAAATTAATCGCTTCCCTTATGGTGCTGGAAAATCTCCCGGACTCCGGTGTTGGTCACTCAGTGTACAGGGTACACACACTTAGGATTTTGTGAATTTTAAGTTGGATAAAAATGATATATTTATATTACTTTTGTAAATCATTTTATTGATAGTACATAGTCATGTGCCTACCATAAGTACCCCTTCTCGCTCAATACCGTGCACAAGTACGTATATACTATATATTATTAACTCATTTTTTCATTATTTTTCTCCTTTTTTTCTGGTACACTCGATTAATACTTATATTTTATTTTAATTTTATCCAATACCTACATAAATATATTGCTGAGAAAGCCCTAAGATATGAACTCTGTGTTTAGTATATTTACAGAAATATTGCAATAATTATAGACATGTTAAATCAGTTGCCAGCACCGGCAAGCAAGGGTTAATGAGTGATGTTGGTGTTGACTTAACAGAGGAATAAATCGATTATTATTATCGGATATTTTTATAGCGCCGCTTGGTAGAAAATGTCTCCCCAAGGCCGAAAAATAGTTCTCTTTCTTCGATTAGGTAAATAAAATTTTATAATTTAATATGAAGCGGTAACTTGGTGATGTGACATTATAATTTAAAAAATAAAACAATAACTTTGTTTACATCACTTTTATTTATACTTTTGCCGACCGGGTTTCGCTAGTTGTATACTGCCCTGAAGAAGCTGCGGTAGATTATGTTGATTATTTTGCTACACTGCACACTTGGCGTCTGAATTGCAACGATAAAAGTCGACAATTTTGTAAGTTTATTGATTTCACCGTAATGGACCTTCCACAGGAGTGGTTTGCCCGATACTGACTAAAGCCACCGCGTCGAAATGTTTGATTATTCGGCCGTCCTTTCTTAAAGTTGGAATGCTTGACTTTAAGAAAAGACGACCGGATAGTCGGACTTTTCGACGAAGTGGCTTTCGTCAAGATCCGGCAAACTGCTCGTGTACCGGAAAAACTGCCGACAGACACGCCGACTTTACCGACCGGTGCTAATTTGTATGTACGTCAATATACGCAAACCTCCAGCATAGCCTGCGCCGGGTCGGACTAGCGGCGGAGCAAAAAAGAAGTAACGTATATGTAGGTCAACTAATATTTATTTAGAATATATATCTCAGAAAATCTATGAAAAAAAAACAATTCGTATAACTCGGGCCGCTACAGGGCGCTAGTGTGGCATGTTGCCATCAAATATCAGGAGCTGGAGGTATTATCATTTAAGAGTATTTTAATATCAGTTAAATTTTTACGGCCGTTCTTCCCAACCCTACCGACGAGTCGAAATTTATGTCGGTTAAGTCGAGTTAAGTTATGCTATGAGTCGGTTAACTTCCTCTCAGTAGAAGACTAGTTATAAAAAGCTTCAACAGGGCGAACAAACGTCACCCAAATGCCATTATTAGTTTACGATCTATTTTACGCGATTCAAGTATTGCACGACAAAGATTTATTTCCGTTTTAGAATGTCAAAACCATGTTTTAAATAAAACTGAAGAGAACCCAACTTATTTGACTAATTATAAGCTACATTTTTTCTCGTTTTTTTCAATCATCGAGAAACGTCAAAAATGTCAAATGTGCGAAATGAACAATGTGCTTTGCGGCATTATAAAAAGTCAAACACTTTATTTTCAACATATTTGTCAAGTATAAATTGTTGGTTTATAATAATAATAATTGGATTACTTGTATAGCGCCATTTTTGTGATAGATCACCTCAAGTTGTATTAGTTAAAAACAAATGATATGTATTCATAATAAATACAATATTAACTCATCTGTGTTAAGTTTACATTGAATGTTTTTACTTTGATCTCACTTTGTTGTTTTAAAAATGGGCGGCTACTATTTAATCGTGAATGAAAGTGGGCGGACACTATTTTATAGCGGGCGGGCACTTCCATATACAATTTAGGATTAAAATAGTTGGAAACAGGCAAACAGCGAATACATAACAAAACCCTCGGTAGATCGGTGACTCAGATTGATCATTTGAAAAGTTGGGAAGAACGGCCGTTAGAGTAACTCTGAGGGAAAACTTTAGGAATAATTATTGCAAATGTGATGTGACAACAAAATAATAACATGTTTTGTTTTTAGTTTCAACATTTTATTTTAGGAAATAAAGCGTGATTAATGTGCTACGTTCGACGTGTACTGGTGTTGTAAAAGTATTAATTATATATTTTTTACATATACATATATACATACGATTTATAAGTAAATTAACATAAATACATATTTGTTTTAAAAGTAAAATAACATAAATATTTCATACGTAATATAAAGAATATACGGATTTCATTTATAAGTAAAGTGGCATAAATATTTGATTTCAAAGAAAAATAATACAAGTACATATTTGATCAAAAGTTAAATAATTGATTTATTATATTTAAATAACACACATAAATATTCATACGAAACAATAATCACATCTAAAAAATCTGACACATATTCCATTTTGTAATACTGAACATAATTACATCAATTGTATCTACTCCAACATTATATAATTGGCTGACTAAAAAATAAAATAAAAATACATCTTTTATGGCTGTTGATTTTTTCTATATCACTCATGTTTTACATAATGTATGGTTGTGCTTGGTGTGTGACATATACCTGTATGTATTATTATCTATCAATCCAGCTTTATTGAGTGCCTGCCCAACACTTGGGATCCGTACATGGATTTTTTTAACGTCGCCTTGTTATATAGTCCGACGTGTCCATCTGAAATTGATGATTTAGTTTAATTAGAGGAAAAGCGTCCTGGGGTCTGATTCCGTTTCCTTTTAAGGATAAGGCATTGTTTTTTTTTAAACTTTTTGCTTAACTGCGGTTCCGGTTCTTTTGGATGACAGCTGTTATTCAGCGAATGACATTATTTAAAAATATCGATAATTCCGTAGTTTTAATACAAGAAGTATTGACTTTAAGCATTATTAGTGAGCTATTTGTTGCATAATAATGTTATTTACTTACCGAATTAACGAAATCGCCATGTTTGTAAAGTACCTATGTTAAAAGCCAGAAATATCAGATAAAAGTGATGCGTAATGCACCTTAACCCCTCGAATCTTTTGATAATATATGATAATTTGTCTTAAATGTTCACGGTTAACTTTTAAACGGCAATAAACACAGAACAAATAACACAGTTTAAATCATATACGTTACTTTAGTACAAATTGAGATAACGTGACTTTTATGAGTCCGCTTCGGGCTGGGAGAAATATCTCCCCAAAATACTCGAGGAGTTAATAATACTGTGATAAATAACAAAACCACACACTCTTTTAAAAATGTATTATCATTGACATGTAATCGGAATCGCAGTTAAACAAAATGTATTTAACCTAAGGATAAGGACAATTCCTTATCCTTAAAAAGAACCGGATTCAGGCCCTTGAAGTGTGAGATAATGAAAATGGATAACATTACTTACATGATATAATATTTTATAGATAATTTTAGAAGGCCATCAATGGCAAGAAAACATCAATATATATTATAATATTCGGGTGCTAAAAGTAGAAGCACAAATATTTAGAAATTAAATTATTTTAGTGCAGAAACCATTTTCTTTAAGTCGGCTATTTTTAATCAAAATAATAATTTTATTTGAGAACACTCTGTACGAGAAATCAGCTGTAAGTACATACTCGTATACATGTTTAACATTTTGCTAAATTTTCTCAATTAAGTACATATATATCTAATAATATATCGTTATATAATTATAATGATAATTGGTTGGAAAACTTGTAAGCATTCCGTCACCTTAATTAGTAAATCTCTGAAGTACATTTGTTAAGTTTATAGGAGAAACAGAAGAAAAAAACTGTTCATGTTTTAAAATAGTGCAAATTATAAAATTTTGAGTTACTAATTTCACATACGCAATAAATTAAAAAATAATTTTAGTTCTTTTTTTCTTAAAAAAATATAGTTTTAGTACAATAAGGAACTCCATGACAAGTTTTTTTTATTATTTTTTTATCAATAATGACGTTCAAACTGAAATACCAGTATATTTCGTTTTTTTTAAGTTAATTTTCTTAGTTAAAATATTTTGCAGTTTCAATTTTTCAAAGCCCACCAAAACCCTCCAAATCTATGGCCGGTCACCTTTTATCAGTTTAGAGGTTAGAATGTCAAATGTTAAAACAAGGATGAGCTTTACCGTACATAATTGTACATTATGTTCATGCTAAACCATAACTAAACATAAGTAATAAAATTATGTTCCTTTTTAGAAACTTTACCTAGAATAATAATAGTATTGAGCATTAACATTATTATAATATACGTATTGGTAATTGGTTTGGTCATGAATACTCTAATTTCTTTCATGAATAATAGTTGTTTATATTGAACAACAATTGTAGGGCTTAAAGTCAGTTAAAATTTTGCAAAAAATGCATACTTAAAATATAAAATAAAATCGAAAAAAAAAAATTCACACTAATCCAAAAACAGAATGCGCACGTGACGTCGGATGTTCCAAATGCCATGGTACCAACATAACACGGTGTTTTAATGAGCTGATTTTTTATTCACTTTTAAACAACGATTTATAATTTCTGCCTATAATTATATACAATAAAAGTTATATATTCAGAATCGGAATTTGCTGATTTATATTTTTAAAGTCATTATATTTTTCACTGAAGTTCCTTATTTTAGCATATAAATTGCACATATATCGATAATCAACAGAAGTACTAATTTGGTCAAACGTTTTACATATTTTAATATCTTATGTATTTTTGTATATTTTTTAAATTTTTTATAATTTATCATACATACTCATGTGAGGTTTCCGTAGTAATACGTATTAAACATATTCTAAAAGATGATATTATGGAATAAAATAAACATGACTTAGGAGATTTTCTAATTAAGGTGGAGAATGATATATTAAATAGAGTAATTACTTCTTAAAGGATTCTCCACCCCACCAGGAACACCATAGTACTGATAGAGGGAGGATCCCGAATTGGCTGGGGGATAAAATACCTCCTGTGTCGCGCTATCTTCAAAGTCTTCCGGCGAATCTCTTTGTTCCGACGAATATTCCGACTCTCCGTTGAACTTGTCAGGGAATGTTATGGCTTCATATCCACTCGACGGTTTATTCTTTACATAGCCACTGGGAAATGATTGAAACCCGGAACTTATGCCTTGTAGGCTATTCATGGGGTATGCGCTTTGTTGACCATTAATACCGTATCCACTTGGTTGACCTTTAATACCGTATCCACTTGGTTGACCATTAATACCGTATCCACTTGGTTGACCATTAATACCGTATCCACTTGGTTGACCCTTAATACCGTATCCATTTTGTTGTCCTTTAATACCGTATCCATTTGGTTGACTGTTGGTTGTGTATCCATTTGGTTGACTGTCGACTGGGTATACATTTGGTTGACTATTGCCTGCGTATCCTAAATATGGTTGATTTTTAGTCGGGAATGCAATTTTTATAGGGTAAGAACTTTGTTGACCCTTTGTAGGATATTGATTTTGGCTTGTAAAGGTGTACGAAGGTTGTATTTTAATCGGGTAGGATTCCTTCGATGGGTATACACCGAGTTGGGGTTTTATCGGGAATTGTTCTGAAAATTAAAAATATTACTTTAGAAATGATTTACACTTCAATTTCAATTCTAATAACAAAAAAACCAATCGTAATATTCATATTAACGTTATCCATTTAATAGCAATACGTTACGAAAATTAAATGTATTTTTGAACTCGAGAAAGTTTTGGAAATAAAACGGTGGCTGATGGTTATGAATGGTTTGGAGGAAATTTTTGACGTTGTGATGTATTACCCCTACCTCTACCCCTATAACTACCACTACCATACACCTACCCCTACTCTTTTCACCACATTATTCACTCAATATCCTTGTCAGCCTTTACATCTTTCGTAAACATACAGTAGTTTTCCTCTTATTTTGAACGTCGAGTGTGCAAAATTTCATCAAGAAGTACCAAAGTTCCGCTTAAGGAGATGGGATAGGGGGATGAGGGTGATTTTTGGAAATATACAGAGATTCCTGATGTATGTCAGTGAAGCATCGAACTGGCAGAGGAAGGAAAAGAGTAGTCCAAATGCTGTAGAAATGAGATCTCTGAGGCGTATGTATGGTAAAACCATGTATGATCGTGTTAAAACGTGGAAATCCTGAAAGAATACAAGACTGTTGGAAAGCGTAATAAATGAGATTTAGAAATGGTCAATTAGATAGTTAGGGCATGTTGAAAGGATGCAAAAAGAGAGGAGTGAAGGAGAATATATGACGCGAAGGTGAATGGTAGAAGAGGTCAAGGATGGCCGAGGAAGACATGGGACGATCAGGTGAATCAAATACTTAAGTTGGGTCATTTTTTTTTTGTTACACATTAGTAGAGCGCCCCTGTCTGTACGTTTAAGGACGGAGGAACTTTATCACCTCCGGCTGGGCAGCGTTGTGAGGCGGGTCAAGAATGGGGATAGGGGCTGTAGGAATGGATTTATTAATGCGGGTCTTAAAGAGGCCCGAATTGTATGGAGGAGGAAAAGCAGATGCTGGTAGCTCGTTCCACATGCCTTATGCATAAATGAGTCGGAGAAACGACCCGTTCTCATGAAGCCGACATCGACTTTACTATGAACGGGTATTTCGCTTGTGTTTGTCGAGTTTCGCGTGCGTGTACAGAGGATCAATGCTGCTAGTTCTTTCGACCTGCTCCATTGAAATACCCGTAGAACTGACTCTGTATACCTACATTGCGTCTATGCATTAGACATTAGGCAATTGGTTTGTTAACAACGGATTGTCAATCAGACGGATCGCCCACCTTTGCACAGAATCAAGCAGGTTTATCAGATATTTTGAAGCTCCAGCCCAGAGGTGACTCCCAAATTCAATTGTCGGGCGTACTTGAGATTTGTACAGGGTTAGCAGCTGGTCACTATTGAAGAATCTGCTAGCCCTATACAAGACAATAGAAGACGACCAGTTTTTTGGATGCCAGATTCACTCAGATACTTGAACCGGGCCATGTCAAGAGTAAGAATAACAAAGGGGTTTGTACGAATGTGAATGAAGCAAGGAGCGTATGGCAAACGAGAGTAGTAAGGTCCTACCTAGTATCCTCTCTACCTAAGCCAGTTATTCAGTTATCAGTAAATTGTAATACCTGTAATGGGTGCAGGGGGGGAGCAGTCGTTCGCCTGGGTGCACAGGCTGGTCTTGCCGTCCAGCAGGCAGATGCAGGTGCGGCACTGTTTCTTGTAACGCTGCCCGGCGTTGCACGGGAGGGACGAGCGCACGCGGAAGTACCCTACCGAGTAAACACATATTCATCGGTTCCTTTCCAAAACAGAACAGTAACAAAAATGAAGAAAGAGCAAACAGCAAACCTAACCTCACCTATCATTTTATCATGTTTAGTTTTGTCAAAGTTCAGGAGGCCTATTCGGGTTCTTTTTAAGGCATTTTCCTTAGGCTTAACGACTTCTTGCTTAACTGCGGTTCCGGTTCTTTCGGATGACAGCGAACGACATTATTTAAAGATATCGATATTTGCGTAGTTTTTGCAAAAAAACTATTGACTTTAAAAATCAAATAAATCGCTAGATACGTTACATAGGGAGATTTTAAAGAGAAAATATATTAACACCAAATACAGACTGACACCAAGCACACCAATTTAATATATTGTAATTTCACATTTTGTAAATGAAATCCTCGGCACAGGAAATCCCAGTGAGGATATCATTATTTGTTATTTTGTTATAAAAAAAGAAGATAATAAAATATTCTTATCAGTGTTGATTATGTGTGATTTTTTTTTTTTTTTTTGTATATTTATTTCTTGCTAAAGCAATCCCGATGAGTTTCAAAACTCATTTTAGGACGGGAGGAATTTACAATACATAAGTAGGAGATAGCACATACAATTTTACATTGACAGCAAAATATCAAAAATAGAAGTTTCACATACAGACAGAAATAATTTTATAAGGCCAAGTTAAATAGAACAACTTTAATTATCACATATAATTTTTTTTTAAATAATACTGTGATAATTAAACCATAAACTCCTTAAAAATATATCGTCATTGACATGGAATGGGAATCGTAGTTAAGCAAAATGTCTTTAAGCCTAAGCAAAGGGATAAGAAATTTCCCTTAAATAAGCGCGCTATTTTAGTTCTTTTTAAGGAAGATTCCTTATCCGTTTTAGGCTGCTTAACTGCGGAATTCCGGAGAGACGTAGTAAAAAAATCGTAAACAGATTGTTAAGAGATTATCTGAAAACACAAATTGATGAAATATCTTCAAGTGACACAAGGTTTTGAACCAAAGCTTTTTTTAACAATTACATTTTATTATAATGCATTTTAATCCATTTCTATTTAATTTTTAAATATCATAAATACGCCTTTTAATGCAGTATTATGTTTTGTAAAAGGTGCCTGCCTCACTAGATAGTAATGACTTGTTTATTCTGTCACTACTTCTAAAAGTGACATTTGCCGCCCGCATTTACATATTCATATATAATAGTAAAGTTTAAAAATTGAGCTCTTGTTAAAGAAAGCTACGCGAATTATTGAGATTTTTAATGAATTTAATTTGCTGAATGACAGCTGACAGCCGTCATCCGAGAGATCCGGAACTGCAGTTAAGCAAGAAGTCTTAAGCCTAAGGAAAAGGATAAGGAATCTTCCTTAAAAATAACGGGAAGAGGCCTCTTGGTCTATCTGCTTACCAAACTTATTCAATCTCCGTCGGTGATTAGCGCCAATTTGATATTTTAACTGTACCCGTTAAAATCTGATTCTTGGACCGTTTCAGTTTTTGATCGCAATGATTTGAACACTAACTAAAACGGCCGAGAACCACTCAATTGTAGAAAATATAATGACACTAATCGTCGATTTACTGGATTCCTACTAGAGAGGTCAATGAGATTGGACATTCTCACAAAGGGAGACTGTTAATTTTTCACATTTGTGTGGAATATTTAAAGTTTTTTCTTCTATTTCTGTGAAACATGTACATTTTTTTTTTTTTTTGGAATAATGTTTTTGTTAATTCTTGCTTGTCGTTTAGGTGCCACAATTGATTTGACAGCGAAAGTAATGCCTTGTGACGACTATTGCTATCTCTAAACATACGAACAAAGAAACATTCATTTGAAAATTTTATTTCATTCCAAACATTTATTTTTTCAAAATATATCTATATAATAAAGTTCTTAATTAGGTACCTACTTGTATTTTCCACATTGAAAATATTCTTCCCAAACAAACCTTCTTCCTTTGAGTATGTAATCTGTGGCTAACCACAGTGGTATATCTATGGGCTAACCTCAATACAACATGGCGTGTTCAATGTTTTTCAAATTAATTTTAAAACGTTACAACACAGTTTTACATAATGGATTTCATTCAAACTACTCTTTAAACCTCCCCGGAACAAACTGTGCTATGTTCAGCGCAACCGGTCGAGTAATTTTTGAGAAAATCGAGGACAGACAGACAATCATTCATTTTTATATACAGAGATTGTTGATTAGAAAAACGTTCTAAATTGTGTATTCTTAAAAGGTTCGAATTTCGCTGACTATATTTAACCTCCTCGGCTATGACGTAGATAATGCTACTGGCTAAGACAGATGTCACGGGGCCGGAATATTGTCCATACAAACGTTGGCTCGTGTGACGTCACTAACGCCCGCCGCACGAACATGTTCTTTTGGTAAACATAAAACAATAAACATAAAAATTGTAATTTTTTTTCGAAAAACAGAGACAATAATACCCTTATATTTATATTACAATACTTGAACATTTTTGACTAATTTTACCCGTCGAAAGATAAAAGTTATCTTATTTTGGGAACACAGAAACGCCCATAGAACATCCCCGAGTCTTTTAGGATACACCCGTGCAAGATGACTCAACCCTTAAACAGGCTATAGTCATCACCCAATCACGCGTGTTTTCGTTGCAAAACGGGCAGATGTTTTCTTTATTTATTTTATTATAGAAACAAAACATTACGTTGGATACAGTGATTAAAAATTTCCGGAAATTAAAATTGGGTACCTTTGATATGTCTCCTTGTTATGTCTGATTTATACATGTATTTACCGGGTGACACGTGTAGTATATAAGTGTGTGTGTATGAAGTGCATGTGTTTGTAGGTGTGAGAAGTGATGATCTACACATTATAGTAGTGATGCCGTATGTATGCGCATTGAGCAGTTTATATAATTGGCAAGATGCTCTTTTTAAATGTTGCCAGTGAATACGAAAAAATATCAATGTTAGAGCTGTTTAGGTTAATATTATTTAATGACTGAAGAGCACGGTTGATTGCTGAATTTGTAGCTGCATTTGTTTTATAACTACGCGTATGGTGACTATTTATGCGAGTGATGCACAACCCGCGGCCCGTGGTCTTTTTTGTGCAACCTGCTTGCGTAAATAGAATAAATACAAATCAACGGCGTTAATTTATTAGTTTCAGTTTAGGAAAAGAATTTTTAGTGAGTTTTGTTTTAATATGCATTAATATGCGACCAACTGTTTTTTCTGAAAACATAGAAGTAACGGAAGTGAGATTTGATATTTCTTATTTAGTAGTAATCGTTTGGATTACCGGGTGCCATGATCAAAATACTAACAAAAATACAAAAGAGGATACCAATAAACTTATGTGTTAACAAACAAAATTACAAGTATTTTTATATACATTCTTTAAAATTCCAGATGAAAAAATACAGCATATATTGGTTTGACCTTGAAGAAAGAAATTTTTTGGTTACCGTTTGAACGCTGAAATATATTGCATCTAAAGATTTACCATTAAGTTAGCAGGAGTTGATTCGTAATAGATACATATCTATTGGCTCCAGAAAGTTCGAAGGCTTGTACGGTATTTATGTTTATAAAAATCTGCACTAGTTACAAATCAGTGTATCGCCCCACGCTTACTTATGGTCACCAAATCTGGATGTTGATTGAGCGTGCACGTTCTAGGGTCCAAGCTGCCGAAATGAAACTTTTGAGAGGAGTTGCAGGAGTCACGAGACGGGATCGAATAAGAAACTCGATGATCCGGGCGGAGCTTAACATCGAACCACTATTACTCTTCATAGAAAAGTCGCAACGGAGGTGGCTTGGGCACCTGTTAAGAATGCCAGAAGGTCGACTTCCACTGATAATTCTGAGTGCTATTCTAAAGGGAAGACGTCCAGTGGGCCGCCCTAGACACAGGTGGGAGAAGCAACTCCAGGCTGTGGGAGGAGAGCCAGGATCTACTATGGACGGATGCCGTTAACGTGGCATAGGACAGGGACACCTGGAGGCGCCTTGTCGATGCGATGGGTCCCCGACCCGAGTAGGACAAGGGGAAGAAGATCTATGTTTGTATGCACTAGTGACGCCACTTGTAAAATTAACCATGTATAGCTTTTTTTTTAATTTTTTAATTTAATTTATTCAAAAAAAGATACATAATTAATAATTAAACAACGTTCCAATATTTTTCTTGTAACGCTTGTGTGTATGGGGGTGTGTTATTTTTTTGTTCTTTGTTTATTTCTATGTTATATTATTCAGTGTATATTTTCAGTGTGTTTTTTAAGTTGTGTTTTAAAAAATTTTAAATCATTATTAATGTTTCTAATTTTTTCTGGTAATGAATTAAAAAATTTAACTCCAAGATATTTATAATTAAATTGTCCCATTGTTTTTTTGCATTTTGGAATTGGAAGAAATGATGTTTGTTAAGATTTCTATTATTTTTAAATGGTGCAGTTTTGTTTAGAATATTATCTTTATAAATTTGCAAAGTTACATGATATAAATATAATTCTTTTAATTTTCTGACTTTGAATTCTTTAAATAGAAGATCTGACGAGTATGGCTTGTTTAGAATTGTTTTTATTATTAATTTTTGTGTTATGTAAAGAAGTTGCGTGTGATTTTTATAAGTTCCACCCCATCCTACAATGCCATATTGTATTATTGATTGGCAGAAAGCAAAGTACGTCATTCTAAGTAATTCTTTGTTTAGAATATGTCTTAAACATCTGAAGATGTATATTAGTTTCCTTATTCTGTCTTTGAGTAAGTTTATGTGAGGGGACCATTTTAGGCATTGGTCTATTGTTATGCCTAAGTATTTAATTTCGCTCTTGCTTTCTATAGCTAAACATGATATATTGCAGTTATGTTGTTGTGTATATATTCTAGAATGGATAAAAATATTTATTTCTTTAGGTGTTTGTTTTTTTGTGCAAAATGGGATATAAGAAGTTTTTTTTTAATTCAACGTTGGCAAGTTTATGTCACACCACATTTTCAGTTGATTGATATCCGTGTTAGCTATATCAGTCCATGTATTTGCTTTCAATAATAATACTGTGTCATCTGCGTAAGATATAATCTCTCCATGTTTAGAGACATTAAAAATATCATTTACATATATGATAAATAGTAAAGGGCCTAAAACTGTGCCTTGTGGTATAGAGAAATCACTGTATTCTGAGTCACTTGTTTGATTAAATAATTTCACTTCTTGAGGTCTTTTATTTAAGTAACTGATAAACCATGATAGTATTTTTCCATTTATTCAGATTGATTTTAATTTATTTATTAGTTTTTCGTGTGATATACTGTCGAAGGCTTTTTTTAGATCTATGAATATTCCAAGACATTTTTTATTAGAATCTAGGGCGGTATATAGGTAATTTGTTAATTTCACAATTGCATCTTGAGTGCTTGTGTTTCTTTTGAATCCAAATTGATTAAAATTTATTATTTTATTTTCTTCTAAGAATGTCCAGACTTGTTTTTTTACAATTTTTTCGTATATCTTTGATATATTTGATAATAGTGATATTGGGCGATAATTTTGTGGATCTTTACGGCATTCTGTTTTATGGATAGGAGTGATAATTGCTTTTTTATAATTATTTGGAAAAATACCACTTGTTAGACTTTGATTTATTATATGCGTTATCGGGCGTACTAGATAGAGTTTCATTAAATTTAGTGTTTTAACCTCTATGTTGTCAAATCCGGGGGCGGACCCTCCCTTTAGTTCAGAAATAGTTTTTTCAATGTCTGATTCTACTACCGGGTAGAAGGTATTATATTGATATTGGGTTGCATCTTTTGTATTCGTTATATGATGGTTAGATGCGTTAATGGAGTTAGCTAGGTTTTTGCCGACATTAACAAAATAGTTAATTAGGATATTACAGCATTTTTTAGTGTCTTTTTGTACATTATATGTTTTATTTCCATCCGTCATTTCAGATATTTGCTTGTATTTTTTTTGTTTGTTTATTATCTCGTTTATTGTTGACCAAATTTTTTTATTATTGTCTTTAGCTTCTGTTATAATTTTAGAGTAATGGTTGTTTTTTGTATTTCTGATTAAAGTAGTTAGTATATTTTATATCTTCTATAATACGATATTAATTTAATATTGGCTGACGGCCTTTGTGTTATTTTATATAAGTTTTTTTTTTCTAACGGCTTTAATTAATCCGTTTGTAATCCAGGGTGTTATTTTTCTTGTTTTTGAATTGGGGGTGATTTCTTTTATATTTGTCGCGTTTTTTATATGTTTATATAATATATTTTAAAAGAATAGGGCACTTTGGTTGGCGCATTTGTTGTTTAAAACCTCTTCTCATTTTTCAATTTTCAGTGATTTTTCTAATAAATTATAATCTATCTGGGAATATGGATGGTTTAATTTTGGTTTTTGGTTAATTTTTTCATTTGTCTCGTATAGTATAAGACACGCGTGATGGTCAGCTATAGGTACCCTACCCCCTGCGCCCGCGTATTGAGAATTGCTCAATTGGCTCTCAGGTTGTGCATCACTGCTTTATGTGCACCACAAAATGACTTCGATAAAAAAAGTGGAAAGTAGTTCGTACCCCGACCACCGGAGCGCTGCATGGCGTGGGCCAAGGTCAGCACGTTCAGACCATCCACCTCCTCGTCTGATGGGTTTCCTAGCTCATGTTCATATTGCTCTGAAAATAATAAAAAAGGGCTTACTATTTATTACGTTTAAAGTCGACAGAATGCCGTAGAAATGAGATTCCCGAGGCGTATGTGTTAAAGATCTTGAGATCCGGATGTATGGCTGATGTAAGCGTGATTTATGAGATTGAGAAAGGAACGCTTAGATGGTGTGAAAAACATTTATATATATCGAAATTCGTTTTTGAACAGTTTACCAATTTTATTGGTCACTAACCTGTCCTAGGTTTATGGTAGGAGTCAAAAGGTCTTGAATTTGTGATATCAGTTTATTTCAAATCGTTTGTTATTACGCACTTCTGGTAATTTTCCATTCGGTTCTTGACGTATTGTTTTATTCTGTTTATCCGTGTTTTTTGTAATATTTATATTTGAATCAACTTTACCTTCCAATGTTCTTAACGGTCAGCACCCAAAAGTACACACTTTGTAGTCTGCTAATGTAAGAAATACTGTGAATGATTTATCTGTAAATTTTATACGGGTGGTTAGGAAAATGTGTAAGGTTTCAAAAGACAAAAAATCCTCAAACTGTAATCTTTTGAATTCTGTATGAAAAATGTACTGGAATTTTAAATAATACGTTGCCTAAATAAAATTTCCTATACCGGTTTTCAAGCTGTACCTATTTTTAGACAATTTGATATGTATTTCATAGAATTTAAAAGACTACAGTTTAAGGACTTTAGGGTTTTGAAACCTTCTGCATTATCTCAACTACCTGTGTAGAATTTACTTATAAATCATTTGTAGTATTGCTTTAGTTAGCAAACTACGCAGTGATGTTTAGGGCTATTTTTGAGTGCTGGCCCTTAAGAACGAGAATAATCGTATTTAATGATACATACCGTCATCCGATCGTTCGGAAGGGTCTAATAATACTTCCGTGAGATCATCAAACTCGTCAATAGATTCTGTAAAAGATACGGAGTTTTTTATTTTTACTTCAAAAATGTGTGCAAAAAGAAAAATATTTTATTGGTACCTTTGTGATGAATATTTTCAATATATTTTTTTTAATTTATTTATTTTATTATTTAACCGCCCAGAGGGCTTTTGCATAAAAGTACATAATTTTTGAATCACATAAAAAATCATAATAGAAATCGTGCACAAAAGTTAATTACACTTGGAATAAGAAAAAAAACTGCACCAAAGCAAAAATACACAGGAATATAAATGAAGCAAAAAAAAACAAAACAATATCTACAAAGTCGATATTAACATTAATAACAAATAAATAAATAATGTCAAAAGTTCTAGTTAACAATAATTTATAAACTAGGCACAAATAATTCGTTCATTCTTTTTTTTGAAATTTGACAGGTTTAGATTATTGTCAAATACATCCATATCATTGTATTTGTTATCAAGACTGTGTAAGCGTTGAATTGGGGAATGCAAACCGTGTTGATTAAATGCAGGAGTTCAGAACAATCGAATTGACAATTTAATGATTTTAATAAAAAGGTTAGGAGGTCCTTAATTTTCAGTCTGTTTTCCAATGTTGGAATACTTAAAATATTCATTAACGATGGGTAATTTATGTGCTTTAAAGGTATGTTAACATTAAAATTTATGAAACGTAATATTATTAAATACATTGTAACCATATAAACCATCATGCGTCTATCAGTGCAACTGGTACTTGCTTATCCCAGTCTGATAGACTTTATAAGAAAAAGTGGCCGAGGAAAATGATCCCATGTTGTTCCTTAACATATCCAATTTATTCCCTACTGTCATTTTGCACACATTCTCATTTGTTCCTGTTAGGTAGTTACAATACCGATTTTGTTCTTATTTTCAGAATTCGTGCCAAAAAGAAGGTACACAAGGATGGCGAATATTGATTCCACCCCCCTGGACTAATTATTCTGTGAAGGCAGCAGAATCTATTATTTTTTTAAAGCATTCGATCTGTTGCCATTAATTTTGAATTTTAAAGAAGACAATGGTGACATTTATCACATATAATAGGAGTCTTGTCCACCTCTAAGAAAGCCGTTTCCGCCATTCCTGTCGGACTAGTGTTGTTTTTTCTCAGTTCTTCGTGTCCAAGGCTGCGATATATGCTTCCACACAATCTTCGTCCGACAGGTTTGCTGACACCCTTCTTAAAGTTACAGATTTTCATTTCGTATATTAATTGAATTGTTATGCTATCTACCTCTTTTTTGCCTACCGAAGCCTTTAGAATATTGTCCAGACAATTGACTTTGTTGGCCTTTTGGTCCGGAATAACTGTTCTGACCCATAAGTCCATATTCCTGTTGTCCATTTAATCCGTATTGACTTTGTTGACCTTTCAATCCAAATTGGCTAGCACCTGGAAACAAAACATTAATTAATATTGATGAGCACGGTACCTACTTTATTCAATACTTTATTATCTTATCGAGTGATAAATTTATATAAAAAATGTACTGTTTATGATTTTTAAGAAATTGTAATATTTTTTTATGATTTTTTTTTTAATTACATACGTAATATATTATGGGATGACATTAATTTATATTGTTTTTTTTTTACATATAGTACCTCTCATTTCTTAACCGAACCCTTTGGCCGTTTATTGGCCAGGTCAATTAGGAAAATGTTAAAATTAATTGTTGAAACACCTACCTCTTTTTTGTCTACCATAGCCTTTAGAATATTGTCCCGACAATTGACTTTGTTGACCTTTTAGTCCAGAATGACTGTTCTGACCCATAAGTCCATATTCCTGTTGTCCATTTAATCCGTATTGACTTTGTTGACCTTTCAATCCAAATTGGCTAGCACCTGGAAACAAAACATTAATTAATATTGATGAGCACGGTACCTACTTTATTCAATATATTATTATCGAGTGATAAATTTATATAAAAAAAATGTACTGTTTATGATTTTTAAGAAATTGTAATATTTTTTTATGATTTTTTTTTTAATTACATACGTAATATATTATGCGATGACGTTAATTTGTATTGTTTTTTTTTAAATATATAGTACCTATCATTTCTTAACCGAACCCTTTGGCCGTTTATTGGCCAGGTCAATTAGGAAAATGTTAAAATTAATTGTTGAAACACCTACCTCTTTTTTGTCTACCATAGCCTTTAGAATATTGTCCGACAATTGACTTTGTTGACCTTTTAGTCCAGAATGACTGTTCTGACCCATAAGTCCATATTCCTGTTGTCCATTTAATCCGTATTGACTTTGTTGACCTTTCAATCCAAATTGGCTAGCACCTGGAAACAAAACATTAATTAATATTGATGAGCACGGTACCTACTTTATTCAATATATTATTATCGAGTGATAAATTTATATAAAAAAATGTACTGTTTATGATTTTTAAGAAATTGTAATATTTTTTTATGATTTTTTTTTTAATTACATACGTAATATATTATGGGATGACATTAATTTATATTGTTTTTTTTTTACATATAGTACCTCTCATTTCTTAACCGAACCCTTTGGCCGTTTATTGGCCAGGTCAATTAGGAAAATGTTAAAATTAATTGTTGAAACACCTACCTCTTTTTTGTCTACCATAGCCTTTAGAATATTGTCCCGACAATTGACTTTGTTGACCTTTTAGTCCAGAATGACTGTTCTGACCCATAAGTCCATATTCCTGTTGTCCATTTAATCCGTATTGACTTTGTTGACCTTTCAATCCAAATTGGCTAGCACCTGGAAACAAAACATTAATTAATATTGATGAGCACGGTACCTACTTTATTCAATACTTTATTATCTTATCGAGTGATAAATTTATATAAAAAATGTACTGTTTATGATTTTTAAGAAATTGTAATATTTTTCTATGAATTTTTTTTTAATTACATAGGTAATATATTATGCGATGATATTAATTTATATTGTTTTTTTTTTAAAATATAGTACCTCTCATTTCTTAACCGAACTCTTTGGCCGTTTATAGGCCAGGTCAATTAGGAAAATGTTAAAATTAATTGTTGAAACACCTACCTCTTTTTTGTCTACCATAGCCTTTAGAATGTTGTCCTGACAATTGACTTTGTTGACCTTTTAGTCCGGAATAACTGTTCTGACCCATAAGTCCATATTCCTGTTGTCCATTTAATCCGTATTGACTTTGTTGACCTTTCAATCCAAATTGGGTAGCATCTGGAAACAAAACATTAATTAATATTGATGAGCACGGTATCTTCTTTATTCAATACATTATTATCAAGTATTAAATTTATATAGAAAAAATATAATGTTCATGATTTTCAAGAAATCGTGATATTTTTTTATGAAACTTTTTTAATCACATAGGCATTATATTATGCAATGGCAGTAATTTATATTGTTTTTATTTTTATTTTTATATAGAATACCTCTCATTTGTTAACCGAACCCTTTGGCCGTTTATTGACCAGGCCAATAAGGCAAATTATTTAAATTAATTGTTGAAACACATACCTCTTTTTTGTCTACCGTAGCCTTTAGAATATTGTCCAGAAAATTGATTTTGTTGGCCTTTCAGCCCGGAATAACTGTCCTGACCCGTAAGTCCATATGCTTGTTGTCCATTTAATCCATATTGACTTTGTTGACCTTTCAATCCGAATTGGCTAGCATCTGGAAAAAACATTAATTAATATTGACGACTACCTCCTACTTTATTCAATACATTATTATCAATAAAACTGCACACAAAATTGAGTTTATGATTTTTAAAATGTCGAGTATGAATCTTATTAGTTCACGTTTATTATGGCGAGTCATTGATTAAAAAAAAATACTGTTTTTATATAATGAATTTCTTCCGTCATAATGAACACTCTTAAAAAAATGTAGGTAATCTATTCTAGCAAAGCAACAAGGAAAGAAGCAATATTTGGATTGTAGAGTACCACTCTTTTGTTAACCGACCCCCTTTGGCCATCCATTGACAACGCCAATGGAGAACTCCATTCATTTTCATTTTTTTTGTCAATAATGACGTTCCAACTTAAATACAAGTTAATTTCGTTTTTTTTTCTAAAGGTAGTTTTCGTAGTTAAAATAAATATCAAAGTTTCAAATTTTCAAAGGCCGCTAAAACGCCGCAAATCTATGGCCGGTCGGTTTTGATCAGTTTTGAGGTTAGAATGTCAAAACAAGGATGAGCTTTACAGTACATAATTTTATACTCTATTCATGGTAAACCATAACTAAACATAAGTAATAAAATTGTGTACCTTTTTAAAAACTTTAACTCAAAGAATAATAATAGTATTAGGCATAAACATTTTCATAACATCCGTATTGATAGTTGTTTTGCTCATGAATACTCTACATTTTTCATTAATAATAGTTTTTTTTTTAAATATTGATCAACAATTATAGGGGTTAAAGTCACCCAAAATAAGTTTAAATTTCGCCTAAACTAAAAAAATAGTATTTAAAATACAAAACAAAATCTAAAAATATTAATGTCGATACTAATCCAAAAACAGAATGCGCAAGTGACGTCAGATGTTCCTAATGCAATGATACCAACATAACAAGGTGTTTTGATGAGATGATTTTTTATTCACTTCTAGATAACGATTTATGAATTCTTTGTATAACCATATATGTTAAAAGTCATCTATTCAGAATCGGCGTTTGCTGATCAATATGAAAATACACTTATAAAGCCATTATATTTTACACTAGAAATACGTATTAGGAAAATATTAACACTTTATTGTTTATCTACCTCTTTTTTGCCTACCGAAACCTTTAGAATATTGTCCTGACAATTGACTTTGTTGACCTTTTAGTCCAGAATGACTGTTCTGACCCATAAGTCCATATTCCTGTTGTCCATTTAATCCGTATTGACTTTGTTGACCTTTCAATCCAAATTGGCTAGCACCTGAAAACAAAACATTAATTAATATTGATGAGCACGGTACCTTCTTTATTCAATACATTTTTATCAAGTGATAAATTTATAAAAAAAAATTACTATTTATGATTTTTAAGAAATTGTACATTTTTGTAATGATTTTTTTTAATTACATAGGTAATATATTATGCGATGACGTTAATTTGTATTGTTTTTTTTTAAATATATAGTACCTATCATTTCTTAACCGAACCCTTTGGCCGTTTATTGGCCAGGTCAATTAGGAAAATGTTAAAATTAATTGTTGAAACACCTACCTCTTTTTTGTCTACCATAGCCTTTAGAATATTGTCCCGACAATTGACTTTGTTGACCTTTTAGTCCAGAATGACTGTTCTGACCCATAAGTCCATATTCCTGTTGTCCATTTAATCCGTATTGACTTTGTTGACCTTTCAATCCAAATTGGCTAGCACCTGGAAACAAAACATTAGTTAATATTGATGAGCACGGTACCTACTTTATTCAATACATTATTATCAACTGATAAATTTATATAAAAAATGTACTGTTTATGATTTTTAAGAAATTGTAATATTTTTCTATGAATTTTTTTTTAATTACATAGGTAATATATTATGCGATGACATTAATTTATATTGTTTTTTTTTTTAAATACAGTACCTATCATTTCTTAACCGAACCCTTTGGCCGTTTATTGGCCAGGTCAATTAGGAAAATGTTAAAATTAATTGTTGAAACACCTACCTCTTTTTTGTCTACCATAGCCTTTAGAATATTGTCCCGACAATTGACTTTGTTGACCTTTTAGTCCGGAGTAACTGTTCTGACCCATAAGTCCGTATGCTTGTTGTCCATTTAATCCATATTGAGTTTCTTGACCTTTCAATCCAAATTGGCTGGCCTCTGGAGAAAGCATTAATTAATATTGACGAGTACCTAGTACCTACCTAACTTCCCCATTGAATAAATTATTACCGAAAATTACGTAAAAAAAAACAGTGTTTATAATTTTGAAGAAATCGAAGTTAGTTATGAAAGTGATTTATTCACATCATCACGTATCAGCATGTACCCGTTAGACTTTTACCAGCAATTCCTGAGCTTATTTGGAGTACAAAATATAGATGTTGTTTTACTGTCCGATGCCATTTAAGAAAAATAAAATGAAATTCAAATCTATGACACGTATCACGTAGTATGCACTCTGTCTTATCTTTTCGGTGCTGCTGGAATGAAACGGACTGTGTACCACGTGCAATAGATTTTTTAAAATTAAAAGTCATCGGAGACCAAAATGACAAATACGGTTTTTGTTTAAGCTCTTGAATCGCTGATTAATCCTTACCACTCAATTATTTTTTAATATTTGTTGTCAGCCAACTCTAATTTAAATAATGTCAAAATATTAATTTATTGATAGGCAGTTTTAAAAGGGTTATTTTATAGTAAAACAAAAACGGAAAACAGTCAAAATCTTATTAAAACGTTAATGTAAATGTTTTTTTATCGAATAATCACAAGAATCAACATCAGGTGTCAAGTTTTGCGCGCGAAAATACACCGCGCAGGGACGTCTTATCTTGTCGGCCGCCAGCCGACAACTGAGTTGTAGTGTACAAATAGTGATGTCGGCTGGCACCCGACAAGGGGTGGTAAGGGTTAAAGTCGGTCGGGTACGTGCTGATTTATACCCACTGTTTATTATGTTGTGTCATTATTATTATTTTATTTTTTGTAATAATTTTTTTTCTTTTAGTCAAATACTAATTACCGTATTAAAAAAAAATGTATATCGGTAATTACCTAATCTAGTTAAACAACAGTGATTAAAGCAATATTTTGTAAGCAGAGTACCTCTCTTTTATTAACTGAACCTTTTGGTCGTTTACTGACGAGGTCAATTAGGAAGATATTAAAATTGTTTTTTTAAATGATATATCTCCTAAACTAAAAAAAATAGTATTTAAAATACAAAACAAAATCTAAAAATATTAATGTCGATACTAATCCAAAAACAGATGACGTCAGATGTTCCTA
This sequence comes from Halesus radiatus, assembly GCA_022606495.2. Lineage (NCBI taxonomy): Eukaryota > Metazoa > Arthropoda > Insecta > Trichoptera > Limnephilidae > Halesus > Halesus radiatus. The sequence goes on along the minus strand of JAHDVE020001602.1, from coordinate 79,740 downwards.
ATGCAATGGTACCATCATAACAAGGTGTTTTGATGAGATGATTTTTTATTCACTTCTAGATAACGATTTATGAATTCTATGTATAACCATATATGTTAAAAGTCATCTATTCAGAATCGGCGTTTGCTGATCAATATGAAAATACACTTATAAAACCATTATATTTTTCACTAGAAATACGTATTAGGAAAATATTAACAATTTATTGTTTATCTACCTCTTTTTTGCCTACCGAAACCTTTAGAATATTGTCCCGATAATTGATTTTGTTGACCTTTCAGTCCGGAATATATGTCCTGATCCATAAGTCCATATTCCTGTTGTTGTCCTTTTAATCCGTATTGACTTTGTTGACCTTTAAATCCAAATTGGCTAGCATCTGGAAAAGGCATTAATTAATAATGACGAGACCTTCTTTACTTAATGGCATTGAGCCAAAGCATTATTATCAGAAAAATATTGGGTTTGTGTTTTTTTAATAAATGGAAATAACTTATTATGAATCTCATTACATATTATGCCGTGTTATTAATTTTATTTATTTCTTCAAAATACTGAAGCCGTATTTAAAAAAAAAGTATGTGCGTTCACCCTTTTTAGTAAAACAGCATGGAATGAAGCAATATTTGGAATGTAGAGTCTCTCTTCTGTTAACTGAACCCTTTGGTCGTTTATTAACAAGATCAATTTTAAAAATTTTTAAATTTTGTCGTTAAAATGATATGCTTACCTCTTTTTTGCCTACCGTAGCCTTTAGAATATTGTCCCGATAATTGATTTTGTTGACCTTTCAGTCCGGAATATATGTCCTGACCCATAAGTCCATATTCCTGTTGTCCATTTAATCCGTATTGACTTTGTTGACCTTTCAATCCAAATTGGCTAGCATCTGAAAAAAGCTTTAATATATTTATTTATATATTAACGCCCATTACAGGCTTTTACATGGACATTTACAAATAACATAATTGATAATATTAAAATAACCAACATTTAATTTATTTAAAAGTGAAATGGTTTCAAATAACTTAGCTCAACTCGATGAAAAAAAACTGCAATATATATTCACGCGTGCATTAACAAAGTAATTATTACAAGGAATTTCTTTGTTTTTTAAGTTATCCAAATCATTATGATATAAAATATTTATGTACAGTAAATAAATTATAACTAACTACCTAACCATCATGCCGTTTCTCTGCAGGAGTAATCAGAGAGGACGGCCCGCCAAATAACTCGGTATTGATAGACAGTCCTTGCTTCATTCAGATTAAAATAATTAAATGGATTATGATACCTACATATTTTAATTTGATATATATTTTTTTCAATTTATATCAAAATACTGACCGTCGTATTTTTTTGAAATTCCTGTAATAATGACTTTTTCTAGTACAATAGCAAAGAGTGAATAAAAGAAAAGCAATATAGGGTACTACCCCTCTTTTGTTAACCCTACCCTTAGGCCGTTTATTGGCCAAGTCAACAAATTAGAAACATATTGAAATTTCATTATTTTAAAATGTTTACCTCTTTTTTGCCTGCCGAAGCCTTTAGAATATTGTCCTGAAAATTGGTTTTGTTGGCCCTTCAATCCGGAATAACTGTTCTGACCCATAAGTCCATATTCTTGTTGTCCGTTTAATCCGTGTTGACTTTGTTGACCTTTTAATTCAAATTGGCTAGCATCTGTAAAAAAACAATAATTAATAATGACAAGTATCTTTTGAGGGGATCGAAATCTTGGTATAACCCTAAGTGACCAGCTCAGGTATGGGGGCTCCATCGAAGCCAGAGTATAGTTAGCTTCTCAGAAGCTGGGCGAATTGTACAGAGACCGCAGATACTTTAATAGTACACAACTGTTAACCCTGTACAAATCGCAAGTGCGCCCCTCTGTAAATATGGCAGCCACCTCTGGTCGGGATCCCCAAAATATTTTAAATAAATTTTACATATGCGTACCTCTTTTTTGCCTACCGAAGCCTTTAGAATATTGCCCTGACAATTGATTTTGTTGACCTTTTAATCCGGAATAACTGTTCTGATCCATAAGTCCATATTCCTGTTGTTGTCCTTTTAATCCGTATTGACTTTGTTGACCTTTCAATCCAAATTGACTAGCATCTGGAAAAAAAATATTAATTTGTATGTACCCACGCGTACTTTCATCACCAATGCATTATTTTTTTTTATTATTATGTGAATTCTCGGATTAATGTTTTTTTAAGAAATCGACATATTTATCATGAAATCTACTAATACACAGCATAGTTTGTAATACCTATACCTATGCTGGGTCATTCACATAGTATAATGTTTTGTTTTGTTTCTTAATTTAAAATTAATAATTGTTATCACATACTAACAATAATTCAATTTTTTTTTAATTACCTACAATTTCCAGTAAAACAACATAGAATGAAGCAATATTTATTATATACCTCGCTTTCGTTACCAACTCCTTTGGTTTTTTATTGACTAGGTTAATAAGGAAAATATTACAATTTAGTTGTGTGTAAATTATATATCTACCTCTTTTTTGCCTACCGAAGCCTTTAGAATATTGTCCAGACAATTGATTTTGTTGACCTTTCAGTCCGGAATATATGTCCTGATCCATAAGTCCGAATTCCTGTTGTCCTTTTAATCCGCTTTGACTTTGCTGACCTTTCAATCCAAATTGGTTAGCACCTGGAGAAAACTTTTTATTATAATAGTGTAATACTTCATCACTTAATTCATTGTTGCAAAAAAGCTGTCTTTTCAGATTTTTTATGCATCGAAATGATCTATTCTGAAACTAATTAATTGATTTTAAGTTTTGTATTTTAATTAAATAATTGGTTGTTGTTATCAAAATACTAATCATTAATAATAATAATAATCGGATGATTTTTATAGCGCCATTTATTGTCATTCAAAACCGTTGGCTTGAATTAATGTAAGTAAAAATTAAGATATGTTTGAACTGAAAATCAATTACACGTTAGAAACTAGTTTTTCGCTAAAAAACACGTATAACAGGCAATCACAAACACAAAATTTGGACAAAAAAGCTCCTCAATTCAAAAAATTCTACAAAAAAATCCCACTCTCCTTCAAAAATCACATAAATAAAAAAAAATTAAAATTAAATAAAACGCTCGATATGTTACACAAGGAGATCTGAAATAGAAAATAAATTAATACCAAATACAGACTAACACCGAAACGACTCAATTGCATTTAAAACATCCCACGTTACAATTTTTTTTCCCAGCAATTACATCAATTTAATATAATTTAATTTCATATCTTTTAAATGAAATCCTTAGTACGGGAAATCCTCATTATTTTTTAAATTTTTATAAAAATAAAATAAAACATATAAAAAAATTAAAAAAAGTACCCCCCGTTTGTGCACCGAATCCTTTGACCGAGTTAGGGTAGTACGGCTCCGGAACATTATTCCACGGCTCATTCAAGGAGTTCAGCTGTACTTTCTGCTGGCTTGGAAACTGTCTGTGGAAATGATTGCCATGCTGTTCTGCCACACCCCACTGCCCAGACCCCGGCCAATAGCCCGTGGACTGTCTCGATGGATAAATTGGAAACTGGTTAAGTCCTGATAAACAAAAAATCCCTGATTATTACATGATAAATTTTCAAGTAAGAAATAGCTTGAACAAAACTGTACTTCTGATTTGTATTTCTCAACTTGTGTGATATCAGGTGAAATTTTTATAATATTATTATGTGTCTTTATCTGCTTCATGTTTAATTTGAGATTGGTTAATATTATCTTATTCAATGTTTAACCGCCCTACGTCTATGAACGTACGTGATACGCAAACTTTTATTGTACTACTCTGCGCTATCCCGTATCACGTACGCGCTTGGAAAAAAAATTATATCTCAGAACTACAAACCGTAATGACCACGCGCGCGTCCCAACAACACGGGACACATCAAGTCTAAACAAGTAGTTCTTCAAGGACAGGCGAAGCGTGCGGTCGCTTGTTTGACGTTAAGTAATTTTCATACATTCTCTCAACAAGACGTATCCCGTACGTTCAGGTAAAAAAAACGACTTTTTTTACCTACTTTTGGAATAATAACCCAAAGGTAGGGCGGTTAAATATTACAATGAAGTTTACAAGCTTCAGTAAGTTAATCCAATATTTATTCTAGACTTGTAGAAAAGTCAATAGATGTCCCATATATATAAATTTTGATAGGGATATCCAAGACATGATCTAGATTGCAAATATATTTGGGTAGAATTTTGCAATCATACAAAAATATAGCACCCAATAATAGGGGATTTAATTACGTATAATATTGGTAAGTCTTGAAACATGATATCGATAATAATGAGGTCTCATTAGCTTATTGACTAGAGTGTTGTCCCGGTAAGAGAGAGGTCCTAGCTCGATTGCCAGATGCGACTGATGCCTTTTTATTTTCTCTCTCACTATAATAAAACCGTTCAACTGTTTTTATATTTTTTCAACTTGTCCGCATTGATCACAGCATGTACCTAAATTGTTCTATTATTGCGGTATTATTGTATGATATTTTATTTTATTTATTGTTCTATTACATAGTATTGTTGATCTAAACTCTTGCTGACAAGCCACTTGCAGTAGCTTAGCGGATTCAAATTCGCATTGTATGAAAATAATTATACGATAAAAAGGTAATAAGAATAAAAACCACTGAAGTGGTAAATCAATAGAAGTGTATTGTGATCGTGTCTGTCTACCCGAAGCAGGCTCAACTTTAGTTTACTTCTGGTGAAATTAATAAAACTTTTCCATCGAAATTATTTTTTGAACAGAAAATTAATTTCGTTGCCCTGCCTATAATATGAGTCGAGAGGTTATATGCTAATTGGAGATAACCGTTTTTATTTCAAATTGATATAGATCACGTTTCCAGGGATTATCTGTTCAGTGGCTTGAACTAACATTGCGTTGATAAGAATTGGATTCATGGAGAAAATAAAATATATAATAAGGAACTACAGTGAAAAATATTATGATTTAAAAAATGTGTATTCATATAGATCAACAAATGCTGACTCTGAATATATAACTTTGATTATACGTGTATATACGCAGAATTTATAAATCGTTTTTTGAAAGCGAATAAAAAATCATCTCATCTAAATACCATGTTATGTTGGTGCCATTGTATTTGGAACATCTAACGTCACGTGCGTATTGTTTTTGGATTAGTATGAACATCTTTATTTTTCGGTTTTGTTTTGTATTTTAAATATGTATTTTTTTAGCTTTGACGAAATTTAAACTTAATTTGGGTGACTGTAAGCTCTATAATTGTTGTTCAATATAAACTATTATTAATTACAGAAATTAGAGTATTCATGAGCAAACCAATCGTCAATATTATATTATGATAATGTTAATGCTGAATACTATTATTATTCTTTGAGTTTCTGAAAAGGTGCATAATATTATTACTTATGTTTAGTTTTGGTTTCTAATGAATAAAATATAAAATTATGTACGGTAAAACTCATCCTTCTTTTGACATTTGACATTTTAACCTCAAAACTGATCAAAACCGACCGGCTTTGGATTTGGAGCGTTTTGGTGGGTTTTGTTAAACTGAAACTTTGAAAATGATTTTAACTGTGGAAAGTAACTTTAGAAAAAAATACGGGTATTTACGTTATTAAAAAAATTGGATGGAGTTCCTTATTATCAAGTTTGAAATATTGGCTAATATTTGTAAGCGTTATAAAATAACAATTGGGTGTATTTTTTAACTCTTTATTTTTTTGCATTATTTCGATGTGTGGACTAATATTGTTATTTATAGAAATTAGTTACTCAGCGGTGGCATAACTACATATACCTAAAATTAAAAAAAAATAAATATATATATATATAAACCGTTTCAGAATCTAAAGGACATCACATCGATCTTTCTAGGTACCATTTATGTCTCAGTAGTGTTAAAATGTATACCTAGTGGTATTTACAAGATTTTAGAATATGAAAAAATGTGTTGTGTAAACAGAACATGTATATCCTTTATTTTTTCATCACCACCTATTATTAATTACTTGGAACCTGTCTCACAAAATTACACATGACATGGTCCGTATGGGAGAATTTATCCTTTGAAATGTAAGGCGGCTTTTAATGGGTCAATAAGGATTCAACATAAACCGAGTGCTGTAAGCATGCGTGATACCGATGCGTGATTGGCGCCCGTACATGGCGCGGGAGCGGTGTTGTGGATATAAAGGCAAACCGTAAGTGATTTCAGTAGATTCTCGATATTATCGGATTACCACCGAGATCACTTTATTAACAACATTTCTTTTAGTGACAAATGCTTCTAAAATATTCTTGTTTATTAATTAGACACTTTAATAAGATCAGTAAAGCATTGTGAATAAATGTAACGACAATATAATACAATACTTTCTCAATAATCACACCTTATTATCTGTTGATGAAATCAGAGACCTTGGTATAACCTTTGACACTAAATTAACATTCATTAAACATATTAATAATATAACCAGTAAAGCAATGCAAATGTTAGGATTTGTCTTACGGATTTCAAAGGATTTCAAAAATTTAAACACTGTCAAATTACTGTACACTTCTCTTGTTAGAAGTCAACTAGAATTTAACTCCAACATTTGGAATCCTTACTACAGCGTACATGAAAATTCCCTTGAGCGAGTCCAACATAAATTTTTACGTTACATTAATTTTAAATTGGGAATACCCATCGAAAACATTAATTACCTCTCTCTGTTACAATTAATGGGACTCGATACATTAAAAGAAAGAAGAATTTGTTCAGACCTATTTTATTTATTTAAAATTGTTAACAACTTGTTGAACTCCCCTGAACTTCTCTCATTAATATGTTTCCATGTACCGGGTCGAACAGTACGCCACAAATTACCTTATCATTGTAACAATATAGGATCAAACGCTGAACTCAATTCCATAATGAATCGTCTGCATGTACTTGGTAATAAATATGTTTTAGACGATGCTATAAATATTGAAAGGATATCAATGTACAAATATTACTGTATTAAAGCTGTTTGTCAGCGCTTCGATCATAATTAAACTTACTATTGATTGTATTCACTCCTCAACACACAGTTTGCGCCATTGCACATTGTTATTATTTCTATGTTCATAATTGTAATGCACTGTTTTAAAAATAATAAAAATAAAATAAATAAATAAATATGCTAAATACGGGACGGTAAAACAGAAATTTGCAATACTGACAGTTTGATGGCCATAAATGTATTAAATATGTAGCGCGACATCTAGTTAATGTCGATTCCTTACAGGCCCGTGAGCGAGCCACCTAAATGTTCATTCAGAAAGTGGATCGGGACCTGTCAGTGGATGAGCAGGCGTCGTGAGTTCAATTCCTCGACTGGTTAAGTCGTCCATTACGACACTTGCTATATTGTCCGCTTACTGTGATGGTAGTGGGAGATTTTAAAACATTGTCAGGTTCGTAACCCGAAATGTATCTTTCTTTTTTTTTTCGGCCCATCTGAAAAACTTTTTCCTAACATGGTTAATAATTATTGATTATTATCAATAAAAATGAGAATTATTTAAAAACCTTGGGCTTCAAAATATAGTGGGGAAATGTATCGAAATGTTGTGCGTCTGAGCTACATGGTAAGTTTCACGCTTAGTGACTTCTTGTTCGTATTACCCACTTCAAAAGGATCAGTGGGCCAAGTCAATATCGTTTTGCGTTAGCTGAAGCGAGTTAATTTGGCCATAAACAGTACATTTTGATAGTTTTGTCAATTAAGAGATAAATTCGTAACGCACACGCAAGAGACGACGCTGCGTTTATGAAAACTATCAAAATGTGTTGTTTATGGCCGATTTAACTTGAGTTAGCTGACGCAAAAGATACAGACTTGGCCCCGGATAGTTCCTGGAAGTGCGATCTATACCGATTTGAAAGATAATGTTTTTCGTCAAAATACTAGTATATTAGACCTTTCGCTTCTTACAGACCAATCAATTTAAACATTCAAGAAAGAATTTTGAAATTTTAAAATACACATTTAATCAGTGTCACAAGTTTGGAAAATGGATCTCATTTCGGGTTCACCAACACGCCGACAACACAATATATATATTGTTACGTAACGAATTCGCTACCATTGGGCAATGTAAACTCCTTGTCCTTGAGACACCGCTGGACATAACAATCTAGCTAGTAATGTCTATAAACAGTGTTAAACTCCAGGCGACCTATTAACTGCTAGCCGCATGAGTTGGTGTGTTCCCGGCATTAAGCATCTACGATGGGAGAACGTGAGCCTCGATGCCATGGATCATGTAAGCTGTATCTAACCCCTATTAACTGTACTGATATAATTACTTGCCTCCCGTAAACGCCCGATTTAATTCCCGAGAGAGAGAGAGATTCAGTATACAATAGGCAGGATGTATGTTTTTTTTAGGTTAAATCAATCGTATGTTTAGATGTAAATATAATGTGTACCCTCTCGCAATAAACCCTGTACTGAGAACTGGACTTTTTCATTTGAATGGTATGGGAGCCCCTTGTTTCCTTGGCCAGATATGAGGCGGAAGCCAATCTACGATCCAGAGAGACGGAGTCACCACTCTATCCTACAGAGCTAGTCGATGAGAGCTGAGAGTCGGCCGTCTCAATGGTTGGCCTCCCGGTAACTATAACATTCCTTTTTCTTATGTGATCTCCCCGTGAGGCCCCTGCACTGGCGCCCCACGTGAATGGTAGGAGGGCCCTTACACTGTCGCCAACTTGGGGAGGCCACCTTACACTGGCGCCCCCGTCAGGGACGTCACACTGGTGCTCCAACGTTGTATTTGTCACAATATACTCGTATATACATTTTTTATGTCTTCTGTTATGCAATTCGTTTACGATATAAATGCTGTCCCAATTATAAGGAACATTTTTTATTTTTTATTAACGGTAAATACCCAAATATACCCAATTTGCAGGTTGCTAACTCAAGAAATACCACGATTGATTTATTTTTAAATTTCCTAGGGTAATTATGAAAATTCATAAGGTTTCAAAAGACAATAATGCTGAAACAGGAATCTTTTAAATTCTTTATGAAATACCCACTGGAATTTTAGGTAAAACGATCAAAATTGCTTTCACTGGTTTTCAAATTGCATATTTCACAGAATTTAAAGACAGTTGAGGATTTTTCTCTTTTGAAACCCTATTATTTTTCGAATTATTTGTCTAGATTTTACAGATAAATTATTTATGGTATTGCTTGAGTTAGCAACCTGCAAAGTGACATTTAGTGCCATTTTTGAATGCTGTCTCTTAACTCCATGCAGGAGAATGGGGGCCTCCTCAGGGCCTATGTCATCTTTAGAGATGTTGTTTGGGGGGTCTTTTTGAGTACAGGAAGGAGTGATCCCGAAACGTGAAGAGACCCGTGTTGTAATAGTTATAATAATATGATAATTTGTATTAGTTATAATAATAAAAACAAACCTTTGTGAAAGAAAAAATGGTTGTGTTGTTTTAACTTCTTTATAAACAATTAACAATATATTTGTTATTAATGTAATACTGTAATAGGTAAGTACTGCGTTTATGTAACATTTGTTCATATTAACCGTTTGGATGCCAGTAAACTATCAATTGTTGGGTTAAGTGAGAACTGAGATCAACGATTATTGTTAGTTATTCGTTGGACCGTTACTTCTATATAAATGTGACTCACTAATTTTCTAGGATAGTTTTGGCGATGTTATACCGTGTTGCGCTTCCTCTTCTGTAGCCGTATGTGTAGATTCTGGTGTAGTGTGTATATCTTATATTAAGACAATACCGGCACTAAGAGGGTTAGGGCGCGCAACACGGTATCATGTCTACTTACATAAATACACACTACATCGCAGTCTACGCATTTACCCTGACGATAAACACTGTGATGTTATCCGAAACGTTGGCTACAGGTGGAGGAAGGGTAACGCGGCATAATATTCCAAAAACTAACCAAAAGATATTACTTATTGAAAACATATGTGACTCTTAATGTTGCATTTGTGTGAATTTTTTGTTCAGATTAACCCTCTAGATGCCAGTAAACGATTAATCGTCGTTCTTGATATGTGTAAGAAGTGCCAACAGCGATCGTTGTTTGAGTCAGTATTAAACGGTGTGAAATAATGTGACAGGCCGACTGATCATCGGTAAAAAAATATGATTTACTGTTTAAGGGGGGCACTAAAAAAATCACACTTTGTGGTTTGATAACGCGAGAAATACTACGAACGACTTATCTATTAATTCTACACGGGTAGTTAGGAAAATGTATAAGGTTTCCAGTGACAAAAAATCTTTATGAAATACGTACTGGAGTTTTAGGTTAAATGCTCGAAAATGCTTTCACTGGTTTTCAAAGACCACATATTTTCGGAATTTTTGTTACGTATTTCATTGAATTTAAAAGATTATATTTTGAGGATTTTTATCATTGGAGGAAACCTTAGACATTTTCCTAATTACTCGTGTAAAATTAATAGGTAATTTTTTTGTTGCATTGCTAGCGTTAGCAACCAGCAAAGTGACGTTTAGCGCCATATTTGGGTGGTCGGTTAAATATAAGCACCTAGATGAATGTAAACCGATTTCAAGCCATTGACACTCCTCACACTATGTCTCGTACCACCAGTTCGCTCCGAAGGGCCAATCGATTCTTTATTATCCATTCTCATTTTCGGATTATTGCTCCAATTGCTCCATTGGATCCAATCAGCCAGTTTCAATAAGTGATCGGATAGTTCTAAGTCATCCGGATCATGCGAGCGCAAATCATCGGAACGTTCCACTGTGTTAATTAAATCCAAGTCATCGTTAAAGTTATTCCATGATCGCTCTCCAGCTAAAGCTTTATCTGGGACATCTGCAAGATAATTCTGAATAAATTTTGATAACAATTTATGATACAGAAGGTGAGTTTTAATTTGCATTTATCGCCATTTTATTAAGTAAAAAACAATTTCACCTGATCCAGAATTCAAGAGTGATCCTTCCGCTTTATTTAGACCTACAAAAATATATACATGTTTTAATGTTATCTATCTTAGCGTATTTCTTTGAAATAATAATAGATTATACAATGTGAATACTGTTCGTGTTCGATTTTTTTTTCTCAGAGTTTCCTATTTTCACCCTTCAAGGCGAGAGGTGTGCACATTGAAATTTATAAAATTATTGTAAGAAATCAATCTACACTTTAAAAAATACGCACGAGCTTCCAACTACGTATCGCAGCGCCGCGCACGCCCTGCAGACCGCCCTACCAAAACATGTCAAAAGCAGGAACTAAGTTGCAAAATGACGCATTCGTCATATTAAAATGTTGAATGTATTCTACACGAAAATGTGCATGTGTGCGAAATGCGCATTCGAGGGAAGTATAGTTGGTGTTAGTGTCGAAAAGGGCCATGCCTTTTGGTAAAAATCACAAATATAGTAATCATTGCCATTTGTTGGTACCTTTATTAATTAGTACAACTTTACCACCGAAATAATTATCATATTATGTTGACTTTCTTTCATGAAATTGTCGAAAAACAGGTGAGGTTCTGAGTTTGAGTCTCAGTCGCGACCGTGTCTTTTTAATTTCTGTGTCTCCTACTGTTTTATATTTTCATTGAGAGTTATTTTCAATACTTAATTAATATTTCAATGCAGAGTAAAGCTTCACTAAGTTAATTCAAATTTTAATTCGTATATTCATTCGTTAAAACCGTTTTGACCAAAAACAGGGAAAACTTTTTTTAATACCTTTTCTTGAAAAAAAATTCACTCCTTTTGCATATGTTTGGGGAGGTTTTATTGATTCATCTGAAAATTATTCATATTTAATTAAGTCATGAGTAATTTTATAGAAAACAATTAAAAGATGAGATAATAGCCATTTGAAGGGAATCCCTTTATTTTGGCTCCCTAGGCATTTTGAGTGCTCTATTAATTTGGTGAACTGTATACCTTGATCTTTACAAAGCATCTTGGTACAAGCGGCGATGGTTCCAGTGGGAGAGCAATGACAGCGGTTGCATTTATCCATGAATATGGAACCGGGGACGCACGAGACACTCTTGTAGTACTTAACAGCTGGCAACACAGTAAAGCAAGTAATTTCAGTAAAGAATATTGACAAGGTAGACTAATGAGCGCTTTACAAGACATTTATTTCCATACCGATTCCACATGAAATACATATCGGAACCAGTATGGAAAATCTTTTCTTTATAAAATCATTATTTTCATACTACGATATAATACAGATCGTTGCTATTAAAGAAGAAATAATATTTGGTGACGGTACTTATTCACGAAAAAAAATGGCTACACGTTTAACATAATCAGATATAGTCGACATGGTTAACTGCACGGAATGCATATGCAAGATGTCTATAATAGCACGTTTTTGTTTGTTTTTTGTTTTTTTGTTTTTTTTTTTATATTTAAATTTAAGAATAAATTAATAAACACATCCTCAATAATTACCAGCAAGATATGTGTTTAAAACATATCTATTTGTTCGTGAGACAAATGATTGATATTTAGTTGTTGTATTTCATGAAGGCTATCTATTTTATCTATGTATAGTGATGTGTTTTGCACCTGTGTTCACTATTGTAACTAACTAAATATGTAAAAGACCATATAGGGCGAAAATAAATAAATTAATAAATAAGTATGTGTGAATGTGCTGTGTGTTTTGTACATTATCGATTTTAGAGATCAGACAATACTTTTGTAAACACGAAGAGCAATCACAGTTTATTTGTATGGAATATTAGCTGTATGGAAGTTAAGTCTCTTACGGCCGTTCTTCCCAACCTTACTGAGCAACTGCTGAGCCGAAATTTTACCTCAGAATTGTTCTAATGCACAAATTCGCCTTTCCCAATGAAATTCTCAGTCAAACTTACAATCAGTTAAGTTATCGATTTTTGTGGATTAAAGTTCTCCTCAGTAAGACTAGTTATAAAAAGTGTCAACAGAGTGTCAAATGACAGCGTAAATGTCAAATGTCATAGATATCTATGGTCAAACGTCATTCGTTTCGCGGCCTATTTTTTGTATCTATTGTGTATTGACAATTTTGAATATGGAGAGTGAAAATGACGATATTTTTAATGTAATACCAATAGCGGGTATGAACAGCGAATATGAAGACAGCGACGATGAAAATATTATTGACAATTATTGATTGAAAATTAAAAGAACACACGAAAGACAAACGTCAAAAAAGTCTACTTCCGTTTTCGGGGCATTTTAGTAAAAGTCAAGCTAACACTTTATTTTTAACATATACGTTTTTAAATATAAAATGTTGGTGTTTGTATTACAATATTTAAGACAAATAATATGTATTCATAATAAATAGAAAATTAACTCGTCTATGTTAATTTAACATTGAAAGTTTTTACTTTGATGTCATTTTATTGACTATGAACGTGTGGGGGTACAATTATATTTTCCATAGAAGTGGGCGAGTCCTTCATAGACAATTTAGGAGGTTTAAAGATAAAAAAATGTTTGGAGACAGTCAAATAGAGCGAATACTTAACAGAACACTTGGCTGATCGGTGGCTCAGATTGATCATTCGAAAAGTTGGGGAGAACGGCTGTTAGACATGATAACATACATAAGTAGAAATATTCATTCAGCTGCTGTTCATCTTTGTTCCAAATTCTATTAAAATTACACATGGACAATGTTATCGCTGAATTTGCTTGTGAGACATTTTAAATATTTTGTTGTTGTATTTTGTGAATACGATCCTTGCTATCGGTCTACCTACTGTAATATATTTTACACTTGTGTCACTATCATGCTTTAAATTTTATCATTAATTATGTAAAAGCCCCTAAAAGTTTATACAATACAATAAATAAATATATCGTATAAACGAATATGTTACAAAGGATCAACAAATAACTGAAAAACATGTAAATTTCACTACTTTTAAACAATATTTTCAATATACCGAAATATTGACCCCACATTTCCACATATTATAGGTACGTAAAACAACGACAGATAATAAGAATATAATCTTCAACAAGCTGAAACCGGTTACTGTAAAATAAAATAATAGTGGAAATAAGTTTTATATGTGTTTTATTATATTATTATAATGGAATTCCACAATTAAGTATCAGTTTCAAAAATAGAAATATTAAAAAGGACATATAATCAATAATTTTCGCTATTCGACTGGACGAAAACCGACGTCAAAATCAAACAGGCGCTGTTTATCATATCGAATCCATATGGAAACACGATCTAAGAAAAAAATGTGTCGTCTAAATGGACCATAAGCGTGCTCTACCTCTGATTACCGACCATAAATATTTTATAGTGCAACATCACTAATTTCACCAATCTCTTGCAACTAATTTGTCATACGTTTCAAATTCATGACCTAGGTTAGATACAGGATAGCTAGGCGAATGAGACCAGGGGCGCTATTCCCGTTTTTTTAAGGAAGATTCCTTAACTTTTTCTTTGGGGTTAAACCCTTCTTACTTAATTGCGGTTCCGATTCTCTCGGATGACAGCTGTCAGTTTAATTCAGCGAGCAACATTCTTCAAAAATGTCAATATTTACGATGTTTTAACAAGAGAAAAACTCAATATTTGCAATGTTTTAACAAGAGGAAAAGTCAATTAAGTTATTATTTACTTTCAACATAATTAGTTAGTAAACATTATATAGATGACAATTCGCGTCAAGCGCAAATTCAAATGTCACTTTTAGAACAAGAGACAAAAAAGGTCATTACTATCTAATGAGGTAGGTACCTTTTTATAAAACGTGATTCTTCGTTAAAAGCTTACTTATGGTATTTAAAAATAAAATAAAAATTTATTAAAATGAATTATAACATAATGTAATAGTTTTTAAAAGTTTTATTTCAAAATCTTATGTCACATGAAGATATTTCATCAATTTGTGTTTTCAAATAATCCCTTGACAATCTATTTAGGATATTTTTACTATGTCTCACCGGAATTTCGCAGTTAAGTAAGAAGTCCTTAACCATACGGAAAAACGTAAGGAATCTTCCTTAAAAAAGAACGGGAATAGCGCCCGTGGTAGCATTGAAAACAATTTCTCGCAAGCACTTAAAATAAATTGTGAAATAAGAAAGTCAGTTTTAGACAAGATTAGCCAAAAAATAGGTATTTGAGTAGGAGAGTCAAAAATAATGTGAACCAGAATTCCAACTTCTAGACCTATGGACTTGGAAAATATGCGGAACTCGTGAAATGAGTCACAGTGCTTTTCTTTGTTTATTATTTAAACTATGTTTTATTTTATTTGTGCACGGTTTCTATTCTAAATTGTTTCTGATATTTTATCGATACTTTAACACTCAAGGTAAGTGTGATGACTACACGCCTCGGGTATAATGCGTGCCGTCTCCAATATCTCCGAGATTCGCGAGGTGGAATGACAAGTCGTGGTGCCGGTAGTTAGAGTATAATTAATGTTCGCAAAGTTAAAAGGCGAGTCTTAAGGAACGAAGAAGGACGAGACAACCATTCATTCGCTTATATGATCTTCTGAGTCATGCTATCTCTTTCATACTAGATTGTCCCTTTGTACCCTTGGATATACGTTCACCACAGTATGGGGCTATTTCACCATCATTTAAATAGCGCTATGTGTAGGATAATAATAAATAATGCATTATTGAGTGTAAGTTATTATTATTATTATTATTAAGTGAAACGCAAATGTAGTTCTATTGAGATGATGGTGAAATAGCCCCTATGTCTAATAACTCTCAGTTTTTGTGAAACGGAGCATCGCAAGATTATAGATTGAAGGTTGTAGAGTAGGTACCTCTGTCAGTTAACAGTGTCCTAGGGGCTATCTTGGTGAAAGAGTCCGCTTTGCAGTCGATCATGGTGCAGGAGCCTATGTGACCGTCCTCATCGCACGAGCAGTGGTTGCACCCGTCCGCCGCCACGTAGTAGCTGCTTGGGATGCACCAGCCGGGTGAGTCTGGAGCATAGTCTGGAGCAATAAGGGGAGGAGAGGGGAGTGCCAAGTGGACATAGTAGGTACCCTACGAATAAATCCATATAGCGTGCTTCCATAAAAGGGAGTGTGCTTAAAAATGTAATAATTTAATTTGAATTCGTTCGTGTTTCGTCAATTTGCGGAAAATCTCTTTATTTATTGGTACACATTTAATGTTAATTGACATCAGCCACAGAGTCGGCGTGCTTATGTCGTGGTGCATTCGGCAACTAAATCGTGAACGACGTAATTCGAAAGACGGAACGAAAAAGTATTACATTGTATCCTTAGGAAGGGACTATCGGTGTGGAAATATGTTGAGCAGGTATATTAATAAACAGTGGTAAAGTAAAGAAATAATTGAAGTTTCAAGTCATTTTACAAACACGATGAATTTATTTTTACGAACTTTATCAAACTGCTAAATTGTCTATTAAATCTATTAAATATATTTTTATTTTTTTTTATTATTTTGTTTTTTTTTTAAGCTTTAAAAATGCTTGGCTTCTTTCTTCTAAATGCCAGAGACTTCAGGGATATTTCAACACTTAAATTATTATACTCTTCCTTAGTTCGTAGTCAAGTCGAATATAATTCTTCTATATGGTCCCCTCACTATTGAAAAAGTTCTACATACATTTCTAAGATATGTTAATTATAAACTCGGATTACCTATTGAAACTATAAATTACAATTAATTAATGAAATAATTAAAATTATTAAATCTTTCAGATGGAAAACTTGCTTTTGTTTTAACTTTTATTTTTTAAATTGTTAACGTTATTATAGACAGCCCCGATTTAGTTTTAGCCTAATTAATTTTAATAATCCAAATAGAACTTCTCGATCTAAATTTTTATTCAGCTGTAACAATAATTTCAGGACCGAGTTATTAAAAAACTCGTTAGTACCTAGACTTCACGCAATAGATTTTCAGATGTAGTAGATATGTTCAACTGTACGGAATGCAAATACCAAAACACTACAATAGCATACATCCTGAACAATTATTAATAAAATACGTGTCTAGAGTATAAGTATGAGTGAATTTGTTGTGTGTTTTGTATATCCGCCTTTGTTACTGGTGAATTTGTTTGTGAAACATATTAAATATTTACTAACTAACTAACCTTCACGCCTAACCGGACGGACCGTCAAACAACTCGATCTTGGCACACACTTCATGCTTCATTCATATTCATACATCGAATGAAACATTCTCTTCTGTTATTCCGATTTCTCACATGGCCCGACTCAAGTATTTGATTCATTTGATCGTGCCAAGTCTTCTTCGGGCGTCCCCGACTTCTTCTCCATTCACATTTTCGTCATATATTCTCATTACACTCCTTTCTTCGTTCATTCTATTTAGATGCCCAAACCATCTAAGAGTCCCTTTCTTATTCTTACTCATAACGCTTACATCAGACTTTTTTATGAATCTCAACATTTTTCACACGATCGTACATGGTTTTACCATGCATTCGCCTCAGAATTCTCATTTCTACAGCATTTAGTCTACTTTCATCCTTCCTCTGCCAGTCCCATGCCTTACTGCCTCAGGGTTGGTATCAGTACTCCATTGTGGACTGCTAATTAAATATTTAGTTTTTGTATTTCGTGAAAACGATATTTTATATCGATACTACTATAATTTAAGTTGTATAACAAAATATGTAAAAGCTTCTATAATATATGAATAAATAATGTAATATTGTTTTAATTTGACTAAAGATCAATAAGATGGTTAATTAATTTGTAATGCAGGGTTTATTATACTTATACTATTGAACTAATCAAATATCAACAAAATTAAATATCCATCATAAAATTAAAAAAAAATCTCTTCCTTTTCTTTCTTATAATCATTACAAAACCAAATAACAATAAGTAAATGTAAAATTAGTACTATACAATGATATAGAATACAGATACTATGTTACAATACACTAAAACTATTGTTTTTATTTCACATTAATCATATTCTTCCTCTTTCTCATATTTAATACGTCCTTTCTAATGTTTAGTATTTCTCTTCATTATGTTAAATATTTTTCTAGCTATAAAATTTGCTTCACACTTCTTTTGAAAAAAATCTATTTATCCATGTCTTATATATTAGAATTTTTTAAAATTGTAAATAATGTATGTAAATTACAAAAAAAACATGTCCTCTAGAAATATTAAATCAAACCTTTCGAAATATGACTAAAATTAAAATGTGTTATGTGTTTATATCTTGTATTCGCCTTATTGTTGCATTTAAATTATCATGTGCTTTTACTCTTCTATCGTCTACAACAAAACAAACTGTATTTATATTACATTCTTGGTGTATTTCATTTCTATACTTAGTTACCATTACTGTCGCTACATGGCGCTGCTCCCCAACCCAAACACGAGAAATCTTTCTTTATTGAGTTGGGTAGTTTTTAAAAAATAAATGTATTCTTTTTTGTAATTAGCTATTAAGATATATATTTGTACTATTAAATATTTTATATATATTTATATTAAATTTAAAAAAATAAAATTATAATATTGTCTCATGTCCATGCCATACATGTTTAATTTCAATAAAAAAATTACACTGTTAAAGACTTTTTTACAAGTTTTAATACCGGATAATTCTGACTTCATATTTTAAAATCCGAATTCTATCGGTACTTGGAATTATCCTAGAATCCGGATTTTTGTAATCCGGATTGCAATCCCTAAGTCGAAAATATAATATTCGAAAAGTTTTTCAATGATTTTGTTTTATTTTAATTAAAAAAACTGTCTTTTTATTTCACTTTGTTTGTAGAAAAACAAGTTTCAAACATGCTGTATGTAAGCAATTCATTTGTATGAATACTGTGTTCGGGTCAACTCTGATTGCAATACTCATAGGCAACTGTTTGTCGCGAATGTGTAACAAACCCAATTAAAAAAATTAAATGTAATAATATTAAACGATTTTTTTCACGCTTAAATTTATCATAGGATATTAATAACAATAAATAAATGTTCATATAAAAGTAGCCTAAGCGAATAATAAAATCGACCCAATGTTTTATTCTTATTGGTTATTTTATTATTGTATTAATAGCATCCAATTTAACTACATTTTTATTGATCCGAAATAAATTAAAATAAAATATATACTATTTTTCCCCATTGTTCATAATAAACCTATTAGCTACGTATTAAAATTATAAACAATAATACGTTTATTTAACGTAATTTGATCAAAAATAATAATTTTTAAATCGTTGGAAGTAAAATTGGGTATATTAATTTTTTTAATAAAATAAAATTTTATTCAAATTTTCCTCCGAAAAAGCAATTCCGTAATATTATTGTCACGTTAATTAATAAAATTCATAAGTCAATGTCACCAGATATCTTTACGCCTTCGACATATTGCTACGAAAGCCGGAAATCACTAAGGTGGCGTTATATCCAAACCGCACGGGTAACAAATCTTAATTTAAAAAAAAAAAATAATTAAAAAAAAAAACTAAATTTTTTCTCATACGAAAGAGCCCGATTTGATTCAGTGTCCCGGTCTTTTGATCTACGTGGTTTCGGTTATACTGGATTACAGAATGCAATGAAAAATTATGGACACAAAGGGAAAATAATACAACTCTGTTTCGGCACACTCTTTTCTTCGTACATCGTTGTTATTTTTTGGAGTTATCACGATTTAATGAATTAATTGCGTGATTTTTGGGTTAAAAAAAATTCTTAATGTGCACATGGACTGTAACCACTTTTCAATTAAAAAATATTAACATCATGACATGAGACCATTTCTTCATCCTTGCTGATATAAATATTGCTGTAAACAGTCATTTGTCACTTTAATGCAGGGGTGTCCATACTCATGCTCATATTCACGGAGATCGACTTCCACATTATTAGGATTTAAGTGACTGTTTACTACAGCTTGACGCACTTAACTTTGCTTGCCTTTTGCCGCTTTGCTGGCGGCTAAAGGTGGAACTAACGAACGAATGAACTACATTTTAATTCTATATCTTTTTATATTGTGTACATTGTATTGTTGATATCAGTAAGCTTCACAGATAATTCAATTTATTTTTTATAATTTATTGAAGTTTGTAAACCTCATTATAATATTTAATCATCGAAGAAGATAATATTAACACATCCCAAATGAACCACGGAACCGAAAAAACAACAGAAATTAAAAAGAATTCAGTCGCATCTGGGACTCGAACCCAGGGATGAAACTTTGCAATCATCATAAGGATAGCAGCCAATTATATGGGATTTATAAAAATGGAGGATAATATTAACAAATCTTGAACTTGAAGTATGATATCGGTGTAAATGGCGTAAATTGAACTGGTCTCATTAGCTAAGTTGGTTAAGCGGTTACCCCGGATAGGTAGAGGTCCTGGGTTCGAGTCCCAGATGCGACTGAAATCTTTTTATTATTTGTTGTTTTTTCGGTTTCGTGGTTCATTTGGGATGTGTTAATATTATCTTCTTCAAAATCACAGATAATGTTATATTAATGAAATTTATTGATACAATTGTTCCTTACTTCCAACGCTAGCTTGGGCCGTGTTATAGCAAGTAGTTCATTTCGGTTCGTGGTAAAATAAAATAACATAATCTATTTAATTTAACCATACAAACAACTCCATATTCCCCCCCCCCCATGCTCCCCCGTCATAATTTATGTAATTGAAAAATCTTTTCGTGTTTTTAAATGATGGCCTCCATGGTCGAGGGGTAAGGCTCTCGACTACGAATCCGAAGGTCGCGAGTTAAAATCTCGGCGTGCGCAAGTAAATTTTATTGAATTAATTTGTATTGTTTCACAATTAATCCATTTAAAAATAATATACAGTATATTTGCGCACGTTCCAGAGTGGAAGATACTCTCAGTATCGCCCTGGTGAAAGACCACCATTCAGAAATGAAACGTTACTTGAAATGGCTTTTATCCGTGTTTGGTGACGAGATCTGAATAGCCAGGTATTCCCCACCTTCCTCTACCCCTTCTCCTTCCCCTCCCGAATACCTTCAGCCTCACAACATTCCACAATAGGTAATGCCATATTCTCACTGGCTCCAGACGGTTGGGAGCAGTTGGGACTCTTGTGAAATATTCATATAAAAAAAAAAGTTTTAATAGATCACATTAAAATACGCCAATTTGCTACACCTCAAAGGTGTCTCACAGGTCAAATCATCAAATCACAAATGCTGTCGTTTGTACCATTCCGACATATTAAAGTCAAATTACCCCCGCGGTGAGTGGCGCGTCCCTCGTTGAAAAACACTGAAAAATTTAGATGTGATTTTTATTTATTTACTAGCTGATGTCTACCCGGCCTTACTCGGGATTATTTATTTATTTTGGAATAAAGTTATGAAGTTGTTAATTCTTACTTGTCGTTTGTGTGTAATAATGTGACAGCGAAAGTAATGGCTTGTGACGACTATTACTATCTCTAAACAAAGACTAATTAATTTGGAAATTCTATTTCATTCTAAAAATTTACCCTTTCAAAATATATCTAAATAATTAAGTTGTTAAGTAGGCACCTACTTGTATTTTCCATTTTGAAAATATTTTACCCAAACAAACCTTCTTCTTTTTAATATGTAATCTGTTTCTAACCAGAGTGGTATATCTATGGGCTAACCTCAATACAACATGGCGGGTTCAATGTTTTTCATACTAATTTTTAAACGCTAAAGCAACAGTTTTATATATTGGATTTCATTCAAACTACGCTCTAAACCTTTCCGTCAGTAATAAGAAAAAACTGTGCTATTTTCAGCGAAACCGGTAGAAGTAATTTTCGAGAAAATCGAGGGCACACAGACAAACATTAATTTTTATATATAGAGATTTAAACTTTAAGGTACATTGGGATAGTGGCGTGCAGTCCATAAGGGCTGAAAATATGTGCCTACCCCAAGTAAACGAACGTTTAAAGAAAATAGTTTTTTTTTCGGTCAAAATTTTATTTTTCCATAAATCAGCGAATATATTTTCATAACACAGTCGTTCTACATCGATAATTATGCATGCCATTTACGAACTTGAAAAAAAACTACACACAGCCTGCCTTTGCTTTGTTCATAGAGAAATGCGCGCTGCTGCAGTGGTGTATCATTAAATGCATTAACTAACCAACTAACCTTCACGCCGTTTCCTCGCAGGGGTAGGCAGAGAGTACGGACCGGCAAACAGCTCGATCTTGGCACTTCTTTCTTCATTCGCATACATACATTGCATCATGCATTCTCTTCTGTTATTTCGACTTCTGACATGGTCCGACATAAATATTTTATTCACTTGATCGTGCCGTGCCTTCTTCGGGCGTCCCGGGCTTTTCCTTCCACCCACATTGGCGTTATATAGTCTCCTTACACTCCTTTCTTCGTTCATATATAAAAATGTTTTTATTGTATGTAGATACATGTATAAATAAATAATAAAAATAAATAAATATATATAAACGCCTATCTGCAGATTTTAAACCATATATTTTTTTTAATTTTTAAGATGACATAAAATAGAATAGTTTTACAAAAAAAAGAATATTGCTCTACATGCCAAAACCATCTAAGCGTCCCTTCCTTAATCTTAATCATTTCCCTTAACATAATATGATATAACTAAATACACAAGTATCACAATACGTAAAACCAGGTTAAAAAAAACATAAATGAAAAATTTGGTACAAAAATAAATGATTGACAATAATACTGCCGTGGTAAGTAAAAACAGGCCATCTTCCCTGAGATTCTCAAGACGACAATGATTGTTTTTATTTTTAAAAATAATTTTTTTGTTTATGGGAATTTTTTTAATTGTGGAGTTCAATATATTTATGATCTATACTAAGGCTGACATCTATGTTTTTGATCTATAAGCTATTGATCTATAAGCTATTGGTCTGCTTCACATTGACCACAAAATTATTTTTTTCTGTTATCGCGCTACTATTTGTATGATTATTTTTTTTATTTATTACTGTTTTATATATAATTTTTGAAATAAACTCCCGCTGACAAGCTACTTGCAGTAGGTTAGCGGGTATAAACATAAAATATAAGGAATATATGAGCTATAAAAGGTTTACAAAAGTACAAATGAACTGAAGTAGAAGACTACACAGGGCAAGCAGGAGTGAAGAAATGAATGCTATTCTCAGACATTCCCAACGTGAGCGATATTGATCCCCAAGTTAATTATCTGAAGTTGTATCCAAATAATTGCATAAAACATCGATAGAAAAATGCTCTTTTATCAATTCTGTCTGTTTAAACGTACCTACTTAAATGGGCACCAACGATTTTTTAATTCCAGAAGAAACAGTTTCACGATAAAGTGGAATTCATATACATATTTCTAACTTAAACATAATCCCCCTTACTTTAAAATGCGGTGTAAATATTACGCGGTACGTAAGGTCAGAATAGTGACAACATAACTTATTACAACTGCGTTGGTATGGTTAAACCGGGCTTAAGGCCGGCTTACCTGTACCAACGCTGAACTGGCGCGTAAGAATCTAATACGTCAGACGGTATAACTTTTCCAACCAAAGTAACTAATTTCCAAAATATTATAAATTTCTTTGGGATTTGATGAATAACCACATTTGACTTGTCAACTAATAAAATGCCAGGGATTGATTATGTAAATGGAATTAATTAATTTAATCTTTACCATATGTGTTTATTCAGAATGATTGTTAAAGATATTAAGACTTACTGTGCATCTGCGCCACCCCCAAACGGGCGATGAAGAAAAACGAAGTTAAAATTGTAAATTTCATTTTGAAAGCTTTTCTCACTCTCCACACTGAACGAAAGTAGTTCCAACTTTAACTATAACGGAGCCCGTTTTCGAAATCGAGAAGCGGTGGTCCAGATCCTTAGCGAGGAAATAATTTCGCCCGTAACCTTCGTCGAAAGATGGATAAATTCTTACTCTCGCAGGTCTAAAACAGTTGCTTTATATGCATTCTGCGAGGCTGCCGATATACGTCGATCCCTCCAGGTATATTCAATTTCTACACTAGTTTTAAGTATATTTTTATTATGTTTTTGTTATGTTTTTATTATGTTTTTGTTTTGTTTTTAAAATGTTTTTATTATGTTTTTGTTATGTTTTTAATATGTTTTTATTATGTTTTTGTTTTGTTTTTAAAATGTTTTTATTATGTTTTTGTTATGTTTTTACTACGTTTTTATTATGTTTTCGTTATTTTTTATTATGTATTATTATGTTTTCATTACGTTTTTATTATGTTCCTTATTATGTTTTTTTTAATTGTTTTTTTTTTATTGTGTTTTTACTATGTGTTCCTTATGTTTTTATTGTGTATTATTATGTTTTATTATGTTTATATTATGTTTTAGTTATATTTTTATCATGTTTTTATGATGTTTTTATTAAGTTACATTGTGATAGATTTATTATTATTTAATAGCATTTTGAAATTACGTACGGATCATTGATTACTTTTGTGGGATATTATTTGTAATGATATTGATATGTGGTATCATTGGCGATCTTTAATGATAACGCGTTAAATATGGCGGGAGAATAATACACAAATATTCCAACTGGAATTATGAAAAACGATGCGTATAATATCATATAATATTCTCTTGCTGTGTTGTTATTTGTACCTACTTTATATTGGATTATTTACACCCTTACCTTTTAAATTGTTATATTAGAATATTTAAAATGTTCGTCTAAGTGAGTCTGCTACTCGTGAATATTTTAAATTGTGGTTTTAATTTGCATGCATGTAATATGTATGTTATTTTCTAATTATACTAGGTTAGGTTATTTTGTAGATATATTTCTTTGCTCTTTTGATATTTGTATTTTACGTTTGATTATTTGTACCCTCAGTTTATTCTAAATTACGCATGTAAGTGAGTCTGCTGCTCATGAATATTTTATGTCAGTTTTAATTTTCATATATAACTAACTAACTAACTAACCATCACGCCGTTTCCCCGCAGGGGTAGGCAGAGAGGACGGACCGCCAAACAACTCGATCTTGGCATACACTTCTTGCTTCATTCATATTCATACATCGTCTCATACATTCTCTTCTATTATTCCGACTTCTGACATGGCCCGACTTAAGTATTTGATTCACTTGATCGTGCCATGTCTTCCTCGGACGTACCCGGCTTGGAAGAAGCCATTCACATTCGCGTCATACATTCTTCTTACACTCCTTTCTTCGTTCATTCGCTCCACATGCCCAAACCATCTAAGCGTCCCTTTCTTAATCTTACTCATTAAGCTTACGTCAGTCTTGCATTCTTTACGAATTTCAACATTTTTCACACGATCATACATGGTTTTACCACACATTCGTCTCAGAGATCTCATTTCTACGGCATTCAGTATATACGAGTATATATTATAATAACAGATATACTATGTAGTATATCTGTTATTTTCTAATTATATTAGTTTAGGTTAGTTAGTGTAAAGCGCACTTGAGGTGAACCTTCACAAAACCGCGCTATAGAAATTAACTCTTATTTATTATAGAAATTAACTCTTATTTATTATTGGCTAAAAAATTGTGAAACCATGTTTTTTACTGTTTTCCAGTCGTTAACCTCTGTTTTAAATGTTCTAACATTTCGAACGCGTTAGTCGTTATAACTGTTTTAATAACACAATAACTGGTGTGAAAGCGATGTATTAAAAAGTTTTAATATGCTAACATTTCTCGATTTTATTGCTTGTACATACAAACTCAATTTATTTGCTAGTACTTGGAACCTTACCTACCGTATTAGTAAATACAATACAAAAGAATAATGCGAAACGTCAGTAACATAATGTTTAAAGTACATGTACATAATTAGGGTGCTAGTTACTCTAGTCAGATACCTCCTATCGTATTCGACAATATATCAACGGGTAAAAAATGATTTCAGGGCTCCGAGTCATTTGAAACAGAGCCCTATGAAATATCTCTAGTTTGCCATGGGACACACACGTCAACGACATCTACAGAAACTCCCAAATACTTGCGTTTAACCCCATTCCCACCTGTGTAATTACAAATACTATCTTGCATGTAATTCAACACACTGCATATACTAATACTACTCTCAATTATAATCACGACGTACACCAACACAACACAAGAAACCACAAAAAACCTACATATACCAAAAATACACACAACAAAATATGGACTAAAATCTTTAGAATATATAGCTTACACGCAATATAACAATAAATTACGCAACGATATTAAAAATGCAAGACAATGTGAAAGGTCTCAAAGTAAGATGCTTAAACTCTATTCTTTGAAAGAACCTTAAGGATTAATGCTGTGATGTGTCTCTGTAATAAGTATAACTATGAAATATACAAGTGATATGTCTTTATTACAAATGCAACTTTTGTGTTGTAAATGTTGTTAATGTACTGTGAATGTTAATTATATATTTTAAATATTAGGTATGTTTGTTTCTAAAAACTGTACTGCAGGTTCTGCATGTGATCCCACAGATGATTTTCTTAACTTTTTGGAATACAACGCATAATGTATTGTATACTTTTTAATAAAAAAAAAATAAAAAAAGATAAACTAGAATGACTTTTTCTTGTTTGTTAGTACCGAAGATGTGAACCGATATTAGGTTTTGATGGGCGTGTCAGTGTGCTCGAAGTGAAGGGCTCAGATTTTCCTTACTGCTGAAGTTTCTTTCCTGAACCAAAAATTAATTTAATTGACCTGTCTCGGGCCTATTAGTCGATAGGTCTTATGAAAATCGGTGATGTCAGTTTTCATATCACACTTCTTTGGATTTTCTGTTCAGTGCATTGACTGTTGTAGTTTGTTTCCTTTTAAGTAGGCGAGTCTTTCAGAACATTAATGAGAAAAAATACACTGGTAGGTGTAATATCTTAGTTTCGACTGTTTAATTTAGATGGCACTGTCGGAAAGACAGTACAGGCGTGATGCCTGAGAACTTTTCAAGGTTTGACAGACAGATTATTTAAAAAAAAAATTAATGTAGATCAAATTTAATATTGTTTTTATTAAGTTCTACAAGTATTTTAGTTTTTATTGTTGACAGCTGTTTAGGCGAGCAAGGCCATTTTCAAACTGCTGTCACAATAATGAAAACTAAAATACTCGCAGAACTTAGTAATAACATTATTAAATTAGATTTACATTAAATTTTAAAAAAATCAAACGTGGTTCTACGAATTAAACACAAAAACAATTAATAGACAGATTAACTATTGTATTAGAAGGAGATTAGCTTCCTGGCTCTCCAAATACATTATATTCAGATTCACCGCGCTTTACATATTTTTAACACTTCACACAGTGAGCTCGACTTATTCAACTCAGCCCCTTATAATTTCATACCTAAAATCAATAAATAATATTCACACAATGTATATTACCCCAAAGGCTAACCTTGTAACTTTTCTTTTCAATTGAATAATTTAAATACTCAAGTAAAAACCCATTAGTTCATTTTTTAAATTTATTTACCGTAAATAATAATTACTGTAAACTGTTGGATTTCCCAATAAAATAAAATTCCTTGTATCATGTTATTTATTATAAATAAACCAAGCGTTTGTTGTAATCGCAGTTTTATTTATTAAGGGATAAATACACGACAGTAGGTACCTACTTACACTTACATTATGACAAATAAATGAGGGAGCTGCAATCGTTCAAGTGACAACTTAACACGGTTCAAAGGAAAAATGATGAAATTTAAAAAAAAACGACAACATGGTCAAGGTGCATATTTCTCATATTCCTAATTAGCGTATTTTTTAATTTATGTCCTAAGTTAGTAGTCGAATAGAGAAATACGTCAGGCTCCCACTCGAACGTCGCGTCACGGGAGTTAACTTTTGTTGTTCACTTTGATTCAAGATTAAAATAATCCTTGGATTTAATTATCCTTTATTTTATAATATTTCAAAAATACAAACAACTGGTAAGATACAATTTTTAAAAGGAATATATCAAGTGAGCAATACGACAAGATTGGATTCAATCGACAAGATAATTCACTTAGGGCGATACAATCGTTTATATAGCCATCCTAAGCTCCTCTGATGTGTTAAAGTTTATTCTGAAACAAACAGCAATTTAAGATAGTTTTAATCAGTTATACAATAGGATGTTGACATTTGTATTGAGTACCAATACATTGATATAAATATCAAATATCAAAAGAAAAGAAATTATTTTAAAAATTAATTTTTATTTTCCACTTTTGTTTTGTCTTTTAATATGAATTTTTTTAGTTTCGGCGAAATTTAAACTTAATTTGGGTGACCTATAATTGTTGTTCAATATAACAAAAAACTATTATTTGTGAAATAAATTAGAGTATTCATGAGCAAACCAATTATCAATACGGATGTTATTATAATATTGATGCTCAATACTATTATTATTCTTTGAGTTTCTAAAAAGGTACCTAATTTTATAACATATGTTTAGTTATGGTTTACTATGAATATAATATAAGATTATGTACGGTAAAGCTCTTCCTTGTTTTGACATTTAACATTCTAACCTAAAAACTGATCAAAACCGACCATCCATAGATATGGAGCGTTTTGGCGCACTTTGAAAAATTGAAGCATTAAAAATTATTTTATCTATGAAAACTCACTTTAGAAAAAAAAACTAAATATATTGGTATTTAAGTTTGAACGTTATTATTGATATATACATTTTTCAAAATTGGATTTGGGTTCCTTATTATCAAGTTTGAAATATTGGCTAAGATCTGTAAAAGTTATAAAATAACAATTGGGTTTATTTTTTTTATACTTCATTTTTCAAAACGAAATATTCTGGTACTTAAGTTTGTATGTCATTATTAATTAAAACAAAAATGGACTGGATTTCCTTATTGCACAAGCACCACATTCAGCTTATAATGATGGAGCTTATAATTAAGTAGGAGGAATTCAAATGTTGCAAAATAGAGTTGCAGGGGTTCGATACCAGCAACTTGTGGCTTGTCATTTCATCTTGTGTGACATCTGTTCAGGCAGCCAAGTGACTCCCGCGCGTTCAACAATCTCATGAATTAAAAAAAAAAACACAATCTTTTATTTATGTTACGTTATTTGTGCTCTCTGAGAAAAGATCTTAACTGGATTAAAAACCCATACCGAGGAAAGGAAAAATGCAAACATTTGGTTAAAAACAATTTACTAATG
Organism: Halesus radiatus; assembly: GCA_022606495.2. Lineage (NCBI taxonomy): Eukaryota > Metazoa > Arthropoda > Insecta > Trichoptera > Limnephilidae > Halesus > Halesus radiatus. The sequence continues at coordinate 50,400 of JAHDVE020001602.1, read as the reverse complement.
TTACTTTTTGTACTTATTGAATAAAATATATTTAATAAGTTATAAACCCCTTTGGGGCTGCATCCCTGAGTTTCGTCGTCGGCTCATAAAGCTGAGTGATATGTAACTCAATTTTATATATATTACTCAATAATATTATCTTTTATTTAGTACTCAATTTTTAATCAAACTTTTTTCCCCAAAGCATCAACCAGTACCTATCAAACACATATACATAATAGTTTACTCTATAGTATTTAATCTTTACATGTAGCAAACACTTTGTGGGAATAGATAATTATAAAAAAATAAAATAACTTTGTTTTAATTCCACTTTATTATTTTTTTTCATCCAACCGGTTTCGATTCAACCTGAACCTTCCTCAGGGGTGAATAAAAATATATTAAACATAATACAGAAATACATGGTATTTAATAGAAAATTGGAAGAGAGAGACAGAACATCACTTAATTATTATACTTTATTTCTAGATATATTATATTACCATATGTCAATACTAGTTTTTTTCCATCGATTTTTGTATAATTGCATTTAATATGAACTATAATTGTTAATTTGACTGTCCTAAAACGGGATTTGTTCCTGGGAAGTCAAAGATTTCTTACATTTTATTATTAAATAATGTGTTTTTGAAATAAATAAATAAAAATAAATCACTTCTCCTTGAGTCGTTGCCTTGTTGCTGAGGATCGTAACCCCCAACCTAATTACCATGACGAACCAGGCTCCTCCTGCAGCAGCCTGGTTAACCATGGTAAAGGAGGTTGGTTCAATGGCAAAAGAGTGGAGTCCTCACTGTTCTACGCTGCATGCAGAGATGCGGACTTCTGTGCTAGGTACTTGATAAGTCCAACGCATCTACTTTGCTAGTGACCATGAGCTTCTTCAGGTTTGAGTTCTCAGTTTAGCGAGCAACGTGTCCAAAGTATCTTAGGATAAATTATAGGCAGATAGTTGACATCCTATTTCGGGCATGAATATAGATAAGTGCGCCTTGCTGTCCATATAATCCTGAGCATTCTTCTCCAAAACAACATTTCGAGGGCGTCTATCCGTGTTCTCTATAGATAACAGAAACAAAGGGAGATATGGGATGAAAACAAGCCGGCTGTTGCCGAACTACGATCAATCTGCACGGATTATCAACGCAGCTATGAAATGGAAGTTATGCGTTTGGTATGTACGTATAATATGACGGTCTCCGTGGTTGAGTGGTAACGATCCTTGGCTATGGATTCGGAGGTCGCGGGTTCAAATCTCGGCCTGCGAAAGTAAATATTATTTGTTTAAATTGTGTTATTTCACAATTTATTCATTATAAATAATATTTAGTATACTTTGGGCACGTTCCAAATAACGTTTGATTTAATTCAAATTTTATTTTGAAAATATTAAATGGAGTTCTACCATTTAAACACAATAACAATTAATACATTTTGTTTGGTTAATTGGATTTATTTCACAATTTACTCGTAAAGCTTTCAGTATCGAAACGTGGCTTGAAAAGGCTTTACATTTGTACAAGGTTGACATTGGTCACATGTCACATGAGAACGGGTCGTTCCTACGACTCGTTCTTGAGGACAATAGCCCGGCTGTGAAACGATTTGCCGCCCGTTGTGTTTCCTCTCTCTTACAACATGGATCTCTTCAAGACCCATTTTCACTCCTTCCTCTCTTCAAAAAGACGCCGTTCACAGCATTCCCAAAGATGACATAGGCCCTGATGCAAATTATTTTCCTTGAACCCTCCTGCGTCGAGTTATTGTAAACAACAACAAAAAGGTTTAGCCAGGTACTTTCCTACCTTTCTTAACTCATCTCCTTCCCCTCCCCATTACCTTTTTTATTTGATTGAATGGTGTTATTTCACAATTTATTAATTAAAAAATAATATGAAGTATTTTTGCGGCACGCTCCAGAGTGGTAGATACTGTCAGTATCGCCGTGGTGAAAGACCACCGTTCGGAATCGAAACGTTACTTAAAATGGATTTAGCCGTGTTTGGTGGCCAGATCTGAATAGCCAGGTTCTTCCCAACCTTCCTCTTTCCCATCCCCTTCCTATCCTCAATACCTTCAGCCTCACAACATACCCCAATTCGGGATGCCATAGTCTCACTAGCTCCGGACGGTTGGAAGCATCTGGAACTCTTAAGTGGTATCACTTTAAAAAAATAATCATTTGTGCAGCTTTGTGTAGATGCGATTCGGCTGTACGATGTTGGCGACATTTTGTGCGGGCGATATCATACTGCTTATGGATTATGGCCAATCTCCGTTGTTTCTTTTCAAGTGTACAGTACACTTTTCGATATATAATATTTTTATTTTGCAATCAATTCTAGCTACCGAATAAACAGTCATTAGCTAAGTATAACTGGGTCAAGAGGTCAAAACAATACAGTAGACATTTGTCATTTATTTTGTAGTAGTTTATTAGGTCATCAAAGATGCACTTTGTGCTGCATATTACTAAATAGGAGTACCGAGGTGATCAAATAAATATTGAACCACAAACAATAATAGTAGCTAATATGGAGTGGTGCGAAAATCTTTTCGTGACGCGACGCCATTACAAGCGCTTCACTGGCACAATCTGCACTATGGACTGGAGATTGCAATCAGAAGCCCTATTCTGGTTCTTTTTAAAGAAGATTCCTTATCGTTTAATGGGAAGTATTGCAAAGTCATGTGTTTTTGGTTTGAAAATTTGATGGCCTAGAAATATCATAGATGATTTAATTAAATACTGCAAGTAGAACACACCTTGGCCTTTCGTTTAACCGGGCATTTTTAGTCTTTTTAAGCCTAGAAAAAAAAGTATCAGACGTAAAAAAAAAATGTTGAAAGTGCAAAATCTCCTACTTACGAACCCCTTTTCTAATATTGACGTATTGTTTTCACTGTGGAAAATAATTTTTTTTAGAACATGATGGATAGAAATTTTAATATTTATGTCTGAGCTTTACAAAATAAAATAAAACACGCATTTTGGTGATGTTTTTTTTTTGCGTAAATCGAAACATGCGGACGGTGTTAAGCGGGAATTTCAACCTTTTCGCCACCTTCATAAGGAGTGAGTGATTTCGTTTGAATTTTAGGAAGTGTATACCCTTAACTGCGGAATTCCGGAGAGACGTAGTAAAAAAAATCCCAAACACATTAAGAGATTATTTGAAAATAGTACCCACTTCACTAGATAGAAATGACATGTGTATTCTGTCATTATTTATAAAGTGACATTTGCCGCCTGCATTTATATTTTCATTTATAAAGCTTAATAGTTAACAATGTTTAAAGTTAATAATAACGTAGTTAAATGGTAACTTAATATTGAGTTTTATTCTTGTTAAAACTACGCAAATATTGATATTTTTAAATAACTTTATTCTCTGACTGACAGTTGACAGCTGACAGCTGATAGCTATCACCTGAGAGAACCAGAACCGCAGTTAAGCAAGAAGTGTTTAAGCTAGAGGAAAAGGATAAGGAAACTTCCCTTAAAATAACGGGAATAGGCCTCCAGGATAATCCGGATTTTCGTTTCATTAACAGTGAAATCAGAATCCGGATTATCATGTATGAAATCCAGATTATCCATATTTGTAATCCAGATTATACATATTACCAGTGGCGTGCATGCTCTATGACCAAGGGTAGGCTACAGTCTTTCCGATTGTAATAATTGCATTTTTGATTAACCTTCTTTACTTCAACTCATCTCTTTCAATATCCCCTCCAGTACCATAGACTCAGAAATAATGAACTGCTTTTCCTCAATCGCACTCAAATAATTACGGGTACTATTCACCATTCTCCAGAATATGTAGACTGGTCAACTTAAGTCAAAACTTTATTTTTTTATGCAAGCCTCAATGAATTTTATGTCATTGAGCGAGTAAAGAAACATTATACTCGTTATGACTCTTAAACAGGTCTTGACTTGACTTGTCACGTCTACTTTCTTATGTTTATTTTGGCTTTGCTTAATTCACATACCATCCAATAGTCATAATAATAATAAAAATAATTGGATGATTTGTATAGCGCCGTTTTTGTGAAAAATCACCTCTAGCGCGCTGTACAAATATTACTTCGTATTCTTAATCTAATTATGTACAAACAGATACAGCAAACAAACTTACCCGCAGCTGCCAGGTCGCTTCAGATGAACACAGTTTTATTAGAAAATTTAAGCTTAGAGATGATATCATTTTTACAGATGCTATTTATCCTCCTTTTCTATTGATCTTACATTTATTAGAAAATTGGTGATACAACAAGAGTATTAATTTGAAATATTTATCATTTTTAGGACTGGAGAATATTTATAAAATTTTTAATTACTCTTCTAATTTCGCGTTATCTATGTTGTAAATTGGGCGTTTTTTTTATTATTGTGACCATGAAAGGGGCTGTTTTTAATATTGTCAGAAGTAAAAGTTGCGCAATTGTAATATCCAAATACTTTTTTTTTTAATTCACTTATTACCTGATCATAGTAAATATCCCGAGTCATTTGCTAAAGGTAAGCACAGATTTTCAGCCTTCACGCCACTGCATATATTATCCATAATGTTCTATGAACGCGTCCAAAAGGCTCATGTATAGGCGTGAAATAATTAATATGTAGACATTTCTAACATATGGATGGGTAAATCTGTAATATTAAGGTTGTTAACCCAATAACTAAATATTCACATCATGCACGGGTGAAACTCTTAGATCAGCGACGTCATCGGCTATCGGAAGGCTGAAGGAACCAAAGCGCACACCAGATACCAAGTTTGGTGAGCGTGCTTTCAGCGTGTCAGGCCCTGCACGGAATAAATTGCCATACGATCCAAGATTGATTAAAGACTCGACAGAATTCAGAGCAAAACTCAAAACACATCTCTTCGGAAAGTCGTATCCAAGAATGGTTCAGTTGCACACCTAATTAATATAGGGAAGCTTATTAGTTAAGCCGTTAGTACCCACCTAAAGTAATTGACAGAAAAATTTGAAACTTTTCATAGTCCGCGAAATTGTAAATAACTATAAATATTTGTAACTGTAAATAATTATTATCGTAAATCTCAAATAAAATAAAGTTTTAAATAAATACCTACTCCTCTTTTGCCAATAACCTTCGAATAAATATAATATCGATGACAGATAGGATTTAAACAGTAATTAGAATATCATGTAATGTGCAGTGTTTTCTAATATTGTGTTCTGTGCATGCAAAATCATATCTTCTCAAGATAAAACTGTGTAAGTTAACGTTTTAATCTGGAGTGAGTATGTTTCTATACAAGTCATTCAAGTAAAATTATTATGCAATATTTAGTAAAAAAAATGTGCCTATTATTGAGGTAAAAAAATACGTCAGAAAGAAAAATAATTTTAAATGTAAGAAAGAGGAGAATATGAATAAGAACAGATTTTTTTTTTGCTTAAAACAAAATATATATGCATAGGTATACGAATACGTTAACGCAACCTAATAATTAGAATATTTCATTATTTTCGGTTATTAAAATCAATTTTTTTTTTTCAAACTATTACCAGATATCCGGATTTTGAGTTACACGAAACTCGAAAATCCGGTTTTGCAATCCCTACTATGGAAATTGGAGGTAGAACAAGTGACCAGGAGCTCTATTCCCGTTCTTTTTAAGGAAGATTTCTTTTCCTTAGGGTTTTAAAGCCTTCTTACTTAACTGCGGTTCCGATTCTCTCGGATCAAAAATGTCAATTAAATGTCTTTAACAAGAGAAAAATTCAATATTTGCGATGTTTTAACAAGAGAAAAACTCAATATTAAGTATGTTACCAATTACTTTATTATTTACTTTAAACATAATTAGCTAGTAAACATTTTTAAACATTATATAGATGTTGACATTTTTGACAATTCACGTTTAGCGCGGCATTGAAGAGAGCCGGTACGACCGACCGAGTCCAATTAATTCGATTCCGAAGGCGGTAGACTCACTCCGAGTTCGCAAATCCGGATTCACTTATTTCGAACTCACACTCAAGGAACCGCAAAGGTTTTGGATTGGAGTCAGAAACGAAAGGCGTCCCTATTTATTTGTATAATATGAACGATGTTTGATTCCGGAACGGCGGACCTTTGCGGACCGAAAGGAACAAAGACTGAGTCCGAGGAATCGAGTCCATGTGGCTAAACTCGGAATAGGAACTGATTTTTTAAAATAAGTGGAATGACCTACCTCTTCGGTCGGCACAAATTCAAGTGTCACTTTTAGAACTAGAGGCAAAAAAGGTCATTACCATCTAATGAGGTAGGTACCTTTTTATAAAACGTTATTCTTCGTTAAAAGGCTTATTTATGGTATTTAAAAATAAAATAAAAATGTTTTTAATTGAATTATAAAATAATGTAATTGTTTTTAAAAGTTTCAGTTCAAAATCTTATGTCACTTGAACATATTTCATCAACTTGTGTTTTCAAATAATCTCTTGACAATCTATTCAGGATATTTTTACTATGTCTCACCGGAATTCCGCAGTTAATAAAGAAGTCTTTAAGCCTAAGGAAGAAAGTAAGGAATCTTCCTTTAAAATAACGGGAATAGCGCCCCTGAATTCGGAAAAAACTGAACAGAAAATCCATAGAAGTGTGTATATATATAGATAGTTATCAATTTGAGGGAAAACAGATGTCGTCAAATTACATAAGACATTTCGACTCCTAGTCATCAGATAGGTCAATGAAATTGATTATCCGTTCAAGAGAGAAATTCCGAATTTGAAAATGTTTGATTAATTTCACCTGATGTAAGGAAATATTGACCTTACTTCTGGAATAGAAGACATACCCAAAACACAGTTCTGTCGGTTTATAACTTTAGTGTATCCTATATAATAAAGGAGAACACGAGAAATGCGATGTGGGTGCGTTTCGTGATTCAAAAGTCTGGCCATTCGGGCCTTAAATTTCAAATTCAAAAATTCGCTCTCTCAGTACGAATTCAAAATCAAACGAAATGGAATATACGATGCTAGGAAGTGTAAGAGAGATGGAGCGCTGTATTTTTATAGGCTCTCTCGAGGTACTAAAATAGGTACCAAGTTGGTTACATCAGTTTCCGTTCAAATCTACATGGAAAGCATTTCTAGTCTGTGTTATCTATTCAGTGGCATAAATCCAAAAAATAGACGGGGTTATTTAATAATATCTCACTCAATAATATTCGCATGAAAATGCACATTTTGACCCCCTGGAATAACAAGGTTCAATCTGACACGGCAATGTTATGCGATAATGAGCCTTAAAGGTGCTCTCCTTAGAGCACATTATCGCATGACATTGCTGAGTGAGATGGAACTTTGTTTTAATATAGTCCTTAATATATACCCTCCCTTCGTCAGGACTATATTAAGTCTTAATATTGTCCTTAATGTACTATATTAATAAATTATTAAGTCTTAATATTGACCTTAATGTACTATATTAATAAATTATTAAGTGTTAATATAGTCCTGACGAAGGAAGTGTACTTCCGAAACCGGTCAATTATTATATTAAATTGAAGCGGTTTAAAACAAATTTATGCGTTTATATTACAATTATAGCGAGCCACAAAGTAAATGTTTTTTTACCAAGAAATACGTACCATAATTTCAGGTAAAACGTTCAAAATTGCTTTCACCTGTTTTAAAATATTTTGGAATGTATTTCATTGAATATAATCACCATGGTTTGAGAATATGTGTCTTTTGAAAGCTTATACATTTTCCTGACTACACGCACAGAATTTACAGAAAAAATCATTTATGGTATTGCTTGAGTTAGCAACCCGCAAAGGCCACTTTTGAGTGCTGATCCTTAAATGATATTCAAATTGTTGAAAGACGTTGTAGAGGAAAAAAGCACGAGTACAGTTCCGCTGAGTCGTTTGCGTGAAGATTGCCTTTGATGAAAGCCAACCTCCGAAAGGAGACGGTAACAGAAGAAGAAAGAAGAATTAACTTTTAATCTTCTTATCCACAAGGCGATGATTTTCAACTGCTTGAGTCGAGCCTTGTCAAGAATCAGAATAACGAAAGATTATGTATCAGACTAGCTAGCTGAAAGAAGTTATTTGTATTAGATGATAAGGAAATATTATTTCATGTACGATTTATTGTTTTTATGTTTTTACTAAATTTTTAAAAATATTTATGTAGAAAATATTTCTGTATTTCTGTAGAAATATTTTTGAGTAAGATTCATGTGAAATATTTATGATTTGGGTTTGTTACATATGTTTTTATTTTATATAGATATATATATATATATATACATTTTGTAACCTTAACTGTAAATTTAGGATAAAGTTTTGAATAACAAGCTCCCGTTAGACAAACTACAAAAAAGAAGTTTATCGTTTATGTTTTTTTGTAATGTCATAAATTAATAACATTAACTGTATAAAAAATATATTAAATCTTGGATAAAAAACACTGAAGAAGATATTTTTTTCTTATAAGTCTTAACTAACAGTCATCTATAGTATTTTGCTTTGGACAAAATTTTAGCTTGTTCTCTTTTGTTTAAATTGTTAGACTTTTAAAATTCAACTCAATTTTTCAACAATGTATTATACTGTTCAATGCCTTATTTTATGTTATCATTTTTTAATACACCAATACATATATATATTTTTTGTTTTCATAATTAAATTTAAATTTTATTTTTTAAATTATGTACTTATTAGTATTTACAAAATTTTATTCACATAATTTTATTTACTTATTAGTATTTACCTATTTTTATTAATATGTTCTTATTAGTATTTACTTAATATTTAATGTGTATTATTACATGCTTATTACTATTTACTGATCATTATTTACTTACTATTATTATTTAATTATTATTATCTGATCTTTATTATTTATTTACTATTATCTACTTATTGATATTTACTAAATTTTTTAAAATTGTAAAGTCGCTCATCTCAACACAGGATTGTCCTAGTGAGATGGGTGGCTAATGTTTTTGTTTTCATAATTAAATTTAAGAATAAATAAATAAATAAATTTAAGAATAAATAAATAAATAAATTTAAGAATAAATAAATAAATAAATTTAAGAATAAATAAATTTAAGAATAAATAAATAAATAAATTTAAGAATAAATAAATAAATAAATTTAAGAAAAATCATTAAATAAATTTAAGAATAAATAAATAAATAAATTTAAGAATAAATAAATATAAAATTTAAGAATAAATATAAAATTTAAGAATAAATTTAAGAATAAATAAATATAAAATTTAAGAATAAATAAATATAAAATTTAAGAATAAATTTAAAAATAAATAAATATATATACATTTTTATAAAACCTACTTTCAAAACATTAGTATCGTACTTGTGTGTGATTTTAAAACGCCCACTAAAATCTTATTATACTTATGTACGTATATGTGATAATAACAGTAAATTCTGTTTGCTGGCTAACTAATGAAGTGTTTTTTTGTTTGTTTCTTATTATCACTTTGTGTCATATTTTCTCCTTCTTATTTTGGCTAGCACTTATTGCTTTTAACAAAATTATTAACTTATGTTTTGTTTAAAATGAAAACTTTCACATAAGCCATAGAAATGTGATAAAAAGCTATTATAATACCCACACACAGCCTTTGCCTTTGTGGGATTTTTTTTGTTTACATATTTAATTTTCACCATATGTTCTTGTATTTTATAGACTGTCTCAAAATGTAATTATGTAACAAAAATTTTCAATAAAAAAAAAATCAATAAATTTGAAAAAAAAAAACCATGTATGTGAATTAAGCAAGGCGTGTCTATAAAGCTGTACGGCGGTTTATTATCCCTGGAAATGTAAGTTAAAGAATGATTTCATGTTGTACAAAAATATTTATTTTTTATGCGATTAGCAAAAAAAACAGTTTTCTTTTATTTTTTTGAAATTTAATGTAAATTATGTAACAGCTGTCACAATAATAACAACTAAAATGCTTGCTGAAATTAATAATAACATTATTAATTTTGATTTACATTAAATTACGAAAAAAAAATAAATGGAGTTCTACGAATTAAACAAAAACAATTAATGAAAGTCAATATGCCCGGTGTGGACCGAATTAGGAAAATTATTGCCAGAACTAATGACTAACCCTTTCGCCATTTTGTTTTGTTCTATGCCATTGCATACACAATGTTGCCTGTTGCATTTGGTTTTTTCGCCATTTTATTTTAAAATTAAAATAATGCTAATTTTTTATTCTTAATAGTGAAGTAGGTTCCTATTTAACATCATATTATTTTTACGGAAAATATGCAAAATGTACCTACATAAATTTTTAAGTGTCATCAAGTCATGTAAAGAAATCACGCAACATAATTTAAAAAATGTTTTTAATTTAGGTCACATGATGTGTAGCTGCACATTATGTACCTACAAACTGATGTGTCAGACATAGTGCAGGTTGCATTTAGTAAGCAACCACTCTCCAAGCGCACAGGAGTTCCTCATATTGGAGCCTTCCCCTTAAATAGTGAGTTTTTTCTATATCATTATCATAATACTATTAATATTATTATATCTTTTTTTTTCGTTTTCGACAATCGGGGAACATTTCCTTCCTTATTTCGTGGCGTAGTAGTGGAGTGCATTGCTCAGTAACTAAAGATAGGCCGCCTGTATAATTTTTTCAAGGTGTGGTATGAATTGCGCGTTGAATATTTGAAAATATATTTATTTTTACTTATTTGGGAGACCAACAGTGTACATAAAGAGTGATGTAAATTTGACCATTTACATGTTTTGTGAATCTAGTAATTTAAAAGAAGAAATAAAAAATATGAAAATTGAAAAGAAATGCAAAATAAAAGAAGGAAAATAAATTACATAACATTTTTTTTTGTGATCAGATATTTGTATACTTTTTCAGCCTTTATGGATTGCACGCCACCGCTAATCAGTGAGTTATTTAAATCAGGGAATCTTTCCATCACTCTTGATAGCAGTGGCGTGCAGTCTGCAGATGTTGAAAGCTGTGCCTACCGTAAGAAAAGCGAACCACAGATGATGAATTTTTGCTAAAAAAATTTTTTTTTTTACTTAAATTAGTTGTATACACACATCGGTAAATTTTTTCAGTATGTTAAATTTGTACATTTTAGTAAGAGTATAAAATGTCTATTTTCAATTATTTAATGTACAATAATTCATACCCGAACGCGAGTAACTAAACACAGAATACGCTTGGTCATAGATGCGCAGATCAATCTACGCCACTGGTTAATACTGAGTTATTGCACTTTTTGATGATATTTCGGAAAACAGGGAACACCCCCTTCCTTCTAAACAGTGTTTTGTTAAACTTTATTATTATTTATTTTGTTAGAACAAAAAGACAAACATTCTCTGGTTACGAATAACCGGAAATGTTTGAAAGTCTCCTACTACCATCACACTCAGCGGCAAATGTTTCTTGTGTCATGATGGAGAACCTAGTCGAGGAATTGAACTCACGAGGCCTTGGTGGGAACCAGACGCGTTGTCTATTCCAGCACTGATCTTTGATATTTATTTTGGAAATCGTGAAAATCGTACCTATTTCCCACTCCTCATAATTAAGTTACGTAAATGATTTACTAACGAACTAAACGTCACGCGTTTTCCCGCAGGGGAAGGCAGAGATAGACCTTGATTCATTCACATTCACACATCGTCTGATACATACTCTTCTGTTCTTTTAACTCTTGACATGGCCCGACTCAAGTATTTGATTCACTTAATCTTCCCGTGTCTTCCTCGGGCACCCCCGACTTATTCTATATATCCACATTTTGGTTTTACCGCACATACGTCTCAGGGATCTCAATTCTACGGCATTTAGCTACTTTCATCCTACCTCGGTCAGTTCCGTGCCTCACTGCCGTACAGATCAGTGTTGGTATCAGCGTTCCATTGTAGACTGCTAGCTTCGCTTCTTTGGACAATTATTTGATAAATGTAGGTCATGTGTGCAGGTACATAAATTTTACTTACACGCGCGGCCCAAATTTAATTATGAAACTTAGACAACGACACGAATTAGTCCTGTCAACACAACGCGCTTCTACCATTCGAGGCAGTTTCCAACCAACAAATAAATTTGTTACCAGTCAAAAGGGCATACGAAATGAATTGTGACCGTAATAATATTTCGGGCCTTTGCATTAATGTTCATATATTACTTAATACTTCCTCGCACTTGTCTAGGTCATGGCGTCGCACGCCGCTCAGAATCAGAACGGAGCAAATTTTAAATACTTTGTGCAATAAATTTCGCTCGTATATAACAAATTAAATGCTTTTCTTTCTTTTAATGATTTTATAATTTGATTTATTTAAATAAATAAAAAATACTTTTTTACTATATACTTTTCACTTTAATACTTTTTTATTGATTTATTTAAATAAATAAAAAATACTTTTTTATTTATTTAAATAAATCAAATTTAATAATATCATTATGTATTAAGTTCTGGAAGTATTTTAGTTTATGTTATTGTGACAGCTGTTTCGGTGTTCAAGGGCATTTAAAGTACCCTTGTGATTTTGATTTTGGTATTCACGTACTGATTTTTTTTTAATAATGAACATTTTTCGTGTATTAGCAATTATTTTGAAGTAGATATTTATTATTTTGAAACTAAAAAATGTCATTACTACGGCAACACCAAGCTACTCATTTTGTCTTTAAAATGTGTCCTTCGAAGTCAGATGTTTTTAAATATTCGCGTTTGACAGTTTGCTTTAAAGAAATTAGGCAAAACTTGACAATTATTTTTTAAAGTTTTTTTTTATATTTATTTTTTTGATCTGCTTATTTAATTATGTTTTTTATTTATCTAACATGTTTATTTCGATACATCAAATTTCAAAAATAGAAAAAAAAATCTCCTTTCGAAAGTAATGCACTTGGACCATTATGAACTTACTATGATTCTCCTATGAGCCATCTTTGTGTTGCTATTTAAAATCAATTTTTGTCTGCTTTTAAATGTCAGACTGTATTATTTCATCCTCGGGTTGAAAATTTTATAAAGGCGTTTAAGATATTTTAATTTTTTGATAAATTTAATAACAATTTTTTGTTTTTGTTTTTAATATGTTTATTCATTTTATAAGTTTGGTACATAGTTTACATTTTTTCAACAACCAAATTAGGCACATGCCCGTATTATGGTTACCTTCTACGTTGGAATCCTCAAAATATATATGTATTTATTTATTAATTAATTGTGCCAATTAATTTGTTAGGATTTTAGACAAGCGAGGCTTCACAACAAACATGAGGTAAAAATAATTCATTTTAATTTATCAGTACTTACTTGAGGTTAAACGAAACGTTATTCGCGCTCAAATTAGGCGCTAATTCAAATATTTTTAGAAAAAAACACTTTCAGAACGTAATGCTTTTAAATATTGAGATGAATTGTTTGTTGGCGGGTATACATACGGAATATGAAATGGTATAAGGTGTTATTGTAAGTTTAAAGCTCAAGTCCTTCAAGAAACTAATAAAAATACTGAATATGTTAAAAATAATATATGATATTTTTATAAATTTCTTGAAGGACTTGAGTATAATTAATATATATATATATAAGAATATATTTAAATGTATAGCATATCTAGGATGAACGAAGTACGTATGAAAAATGGGCTAGTGATGAATATAAGTTAGTCTTAAGTCATGGTGTTTGAAAGCGATAGTAAAAAAAAACAGTGTGCAATATAGTTGTGAATGATGAATACTTCGAGCAGGTCGATGAGTTTGTAAATTTGGGATGTATATTTATGAGACATGGAAAGACTGATAGGGATATTGAAAGAAGGGCGAATGCAGGAAACTCCATTAATGGAGAACTGAAAGCGGTTGGCGCTAAGAAAAAATTGGCCAAAAAAGCGAAGTTAACAGTCCACAATGGAGTGCTGATACCAACCCCGATGTATGTCAGTGAGGCATGGAACTGGCAGAAGAAGGATTAAAGTAGACTGAATGCTGTATAAATGAGTTCTCTAAGGCAAATGTGTGGTAAAACCATGTATGATCGTGTGAAAAAATCTCATGATTCGCAAAGAATGCAAGGCTGATGTAAGGAAAGGGATGCTTAGATGGTTTGGGCATGTAGAGCGAATGAACGAAGAAATGAGTATAATGATAATATGTGACACGAATATGAATGGAAGAAGAAGCCGGGGATACCTGAGGAAGACATGGCACGATCAAGTGAATCAAATACTTGAGTCGTGGCATGTCAGAAGTCAGAATAACAGAATGGAATGCATGAGACGATGCATGCATGTGACTGAAGCAAGAAGTGTACGCCAAGATTGAGTTGTTTCGCGGTCCGTCCTGTCTGCCTGCCCATGCGGAGAAAAGGCGTGATGGTTAGTTAGTTAGTTATTTGTGGATTTATGAATTTTCAGAGATGGCGACGTAATGTCTCGAAAAGGAATTCGATTCACGTTATCTTTATGGTTCATTCTGGAATCTAGACGCAATGCAAAGTTTTAAATAATAATCACTGCCTTTATCTTTTACCCGTGGCTGTTCACAATCATCGTCAAATCGAACGACATCTGGACGTGCTTAATTTATTTTTCTCTACAGAAGAAAATTAGTCATTACCTCACATCACTTACTGAAGTAGTTAGGTTATTACTGTATTTCTAATGGTCTTTACACGTGTTGTACACAACCCGTGTCTACTTAGAAGGTTGGTGACGTCAGGAATATGTTTTATTATTAATTAACTCGGCATATTTGTATTTTTTTTTTTATTATTAAATACCCTTCCAAACGGAATGATCTATTTTTTTTTAAATTAAAAGTTTAGTAAATATCTAGTACGGATGAGAAGTATTTTTTATTTATTTTTGTTTCAATTTTTTAAGTATGTGCCATGAAAAAAAAAACAATTTTCATAATTTTAGAGTCACCTTAGAAAATTATTTGTGGGTTTATCGTACTTTTTAAAAAATATATCACATTTGCTATGTAAGTATGATTACATAAATAAAAATAAATCATTAAAAAAAATAGGTTTTTTCAGGTCGATATTTTAAATTCTGTATGCCAAATTTGTGTTTACCGTAAATCGGTCGTTTTTAATTTAATTTTAAGTCCACCGTAATGCTTATTTTAATATTTTAAAAATAAAATTAATTTAATATTTTATTATATTTTCAAAGCAGATGGGTTAAAACTTTTTTTTAAATCACCGTTAGCCCCTAAATAATTCTAAAAGATCTAAAATCGCGAATAATAAATTCAGCCGATATTTCATAAGGTACAACAAATATAAATAAAGTACTTCTCATTCGTACCAGATATTTAGTAAACCTTTAAATTAAAAAAAAAAAACAGATCACTCAGTTTGGATAGGTATTTTGGCCTCCAAGCCAAAATTCAGTTTTGTATGAAACAGGCTCCGTAGCCGTTCCCCTTAAGGAACGTACCTGACTTACTTTAACCAGTGATCCCTGATCATATTTGAAGAAAAAATGTTAATGATATTTTGGTTTCCGGTGACATTTTTTGTATTTTTTTTTCAAATATAACAATAAAAAAATTTCACACGTCATCACTGATCACTCAGCCGAGGAACCGCCCAACCCCCCACCTCAACCCTACCTGTCAAATACCTACCAAACTTTTATTTTTTTAGGTAAATAAAAAATTTAAATGTCACCGGACCAAAATTTCATCAACATTTTTTACGCCGAATAAGGTCAGGGATCAATTGTTAAAGGAAGTCGGACATGTTACTTAACACCCTGTATAAATAAAAACTAAAGATTTGGTATGAACCACCTCACTGGGCTGAGCCTGTTCCGCGGTGGGAGAAATTAAAAGGAATTTTAATTTCATGAATTATAACCAGATGAGATTAAAAAAGGAAATAAGGAAAAGGTGAAAAATATAGCGTGAAGTTTGTTATTATTTTGTAGAAGTTTTGAGAAATGACAAGAAGATTGAAAAATATAGGCACATATTATTCTGTGTAGAGATAAATTTTAAAACTTTTTTTCGAAATTACAACGTTTTTAAGTGGTTTTCAGGGAAAATGTTTAATTGTTTGCATGATGGGAACATTTTGCAAATTAATTGATGACTTTATTTATTTTGCTTCTATTAATATTAATTATTTGTTATCACCCTGTTAAATGTTTCCAATACCAATACATAGCTTTAGCGGCTTACAACATGCAGAGTGAGGCTATGGCATCCCCAATTGCCCTATATTGTGAAGTTGAAGGTAGTGAAGAGAGGAAGGAGCTGGGGAAGAGGAAGGTGGGGAAGTACCTGACTATTCAGACCTGGTCACCAAACACGGCTAAATCCATTTCAAGCCACGTTTCGATTCTGAATGGTGGTCCTTTACCAGGGCGACACTGACATTATCTATCACTCTGGAACGTGCCGCAAATATACTACATATATTATTTTAAATGAACAAATTGTGAAATAACGTAATTTAATCATTTAATATTTAGTGTCGCGGGATCATATTCCGGCGTGATTAAATTATGTTATTTCACGATTTATTCACCTCACCTTCCTCTTCCCCATCTCCTTCCCTCTTCACTACCTTAAGTCTCACAATATATCCCAATTGGGGATGCCACAGTCTCACTGGCTCCAGAGGGTTGGGGGCAGCTGGGAATCTTGTGCGGTACCAAATACTCTTAAATGATAATACCTCTAGCTCTTGATATATAATGGCAACATGCTGCACTAGTGCCCTCTAGCGGCCCGAGTTGTTTTTTTCTTCATACGTTTTAATGGATTTTGTGTGAAATATATTCTTAATAAATTATAGGAATTAGGTGACCTGCTTTTTTCTCATGTATGTATATATATATATAAATATTTAAAAGAGGTTAATAGGGTTGTATTAACATTTAAATTTAAAAAAAAGATTTTGTTTAAACCTGCCATTCCAGAAAACATCTAATGGAACTTCTCCAACAGGAAAAGTTAACAGGGAAACAAATAAACCAATATTTAAACCAAAATGTATCTTGGATTACAATTTAAATATGGACGCTGTCCACAAAACCGACATGATGTTGAGCAGTTTGAATCGCACGAGGAAGTCAATAAAATGGTACAAAAGAGTGGTTTTCCATATAATAGATCTATACTTATTAAATTCGCACACGCTCTTCAACAAGGTTACCGGAAAAAATACTATATTAGCCGATTTTCATTTGAAAGTTATAAGACAATTAATAGAAAAATATAATGAACCATCTCAATCAACTTCACGTTTTTCTGATAGTTTTTTAACATGTTTCCTATATGTAAACATTTAAATTATATAAAAAAAAAACAAACAAATGAGAGTGTGTATTGAAAATTCTTCAAAAAACACGCAGATGTACAGGTTGTGGCTTTCTTATTTTCCTAATTTATCTTTCAGTGGTAACATATTGTATGTTAATAATTAAATACATAAGTAATATGTACGTACAGTTGTTTTTTTTTAGATTTTTCCGAAAACATTCCATAATCCGAACATCGAACATTACGGAGATTGCACTGTAATTATAATACAGATTGCTAAAACTTTGAAAAAGACACTATTGAGGAGTACTCGTGTAATTTTGCATGATTTGAATATTAAACTACAAATAACTGAAGTGATGATTGGCGTAATTTATCTATCTTTGCTAAGTACGAGTACAAAACTAAAATTTAATAAAAAATAATGTACTTACTTTTCTCCGACACTCTCAAACAAAATAACACTGATTCACTATAATTTGTGTGATAAACTACCAGTTTATATTTTTTTAAATATTTTCTTAGCACTTTCCGTTTCAAGATTCAGGAAACGAATAAACGTATTTGTCTCACATTCGTATTTATAGAGTGACGAATTGAACAAGTCAGTGCAAGTTCGCGAAACTCTGAAACAAAAATTGACAAGAATTTTTTGTAACAAGATGATACTGGTATATCATTATGTGCAGGTTTTTACAAGTTAAAAATGTATTGCGATCACAGAGCGAATGTCTACATCCTACAACTTACACAATTTTATAAACAAATATAATAATTTTTTACTTCATAGGTACTTTTAAAAATAATGTACATGTCTTTATATTATAAGATAGTATAATGTAAGTAAATAGGTACTATCAGTGTATGTTGAGATCCACTATCGGGGACCCCCATTTTCATTTCATCGACCCCCAAATTTTTTTTTCGCGGACGTAGACCCCTTGCAGGTTGTCATAGACCCCTGGGGGGTCGATATAGATCACTTTGGGAATCACTGGTCTAAATGGTTTATTAAGGAAATAAAACATTTCTTACAATAGCAATATAGTCTGGAAGCCAATAAATAGCCCAGGCCGCTAGAGGTGGTATTTTAGCATTTTCGCAGTATTTTGACAAAGATACGTGTTTAATCAAATATCATCGACGTCTTTTTAGCTCATCTCACATTAGAGTCGAGTCAAACATATTTTTTTTTTATAACTGAAAAGTACATTTTCCAATGTGATTGATTTTACAAAAATGTGTTTTCATTTCTTCTCCTCAGATCGGGTGTCTCTAAAAGTAACAGTTTCCATCCTGTGATGCTTTGAAATACCAGCTGAAAAGTCAACATCCAACCGTAAGTTAGACTAAAAAGAGTTTTTAAGTCCTGCAAATTTGGTCGAAAACGTTCTAGATATACATAAAACCCAACCGGTGGCATATTAAATCATGTTATAGAATTCAACTGAATCTGTATCGCCGCTCACTGCTTTACTTAGATGCGTGTTATTGTTCCAGATGAATTTTGTACCCGATAGTCCAAATAACGAGGAATCCATCGAGATGCTGCCCAAGGAGATGCGGGAGGTGCCTGTGCATGATGCGCGATGGAGACAAGGTGCGCGGGTTATACAGCGTGCGGAGGATGTGGAGCGTGCGCATAGACCAAATGAAGAGGAATCTGTCGAGTTACTCACCAGGGAGATGTGGGCGGTACCTGTGCATGGTGCTCGGTGGACACGGGGTGCGCGGGATGTGGAACGTGCGGAGGATGTTGAGCCTGCGGAGGGTGTGGAGCATGCGGACGGTGTGGTGAGTACCGTGGATGTGGAGAGTGCGCCTGCGGTGGTGGTGAAGAAGATGCGCCACTTCAAGACGGGCGTGTATTCATCGGTGTATATGGTAGTTATGATGGCCATTGATGTGCTCGTGCTGATGCGCTGGGGCGGGCGGGTGGTGGCGGCGCTTATCGCGATGCAGGTGCTGGTGGGAGTCGTGCTAGTGGTGCTGCGCTTCCGTAGCGTGGCGCGAAGGCCTGCACCGAACAAGCCCCCACCCCCACCTGAGGTGAACGACCCCATCCTCGAGGAAATCATGAACCGCCGGCAATGGACATACATCCCGTTCGGCCTGGAGGACATCCGCATTTGGTTCCACAGACTCGTCGCTGGACGCACTCCGCCCCCGGACCAACCCCAGTTCGTTAGGAGGCGACGCCCAGGCAATTCTCATCAATAAAATGAATGGAATACCCACATTAAGTATATACAGAGTTAACAATATCAGTATTATATATTATATTTGCATTTAGTAATTTAGTAGATAAAATATGCCTGTAAAGTATATCTGTGATTGACGAATATTGCCCTTAACGCCATTCCTTAAAAGTATTCGTACAAAGTAATTATTTTAAATGAAACATTAATTTTGGTTTTACCTATCGGTAACGCTTTACTCAAGTTTCTTCAGGGTAAAATCAAGGCGAAACCGGTTGGTTATGAAATACATAAATAATATATATATTTTTCAATTTCAATGATTTCAAAGTAAAGTTACTACTTTCCAAATATATATTTTTTAATTTTTGCACTTACCTGTTACAATTATTACTTGTATTTTTAATCAAACATTAAAAAAAACATATTAATACGAAATACTTTGTGTGCACTATTGTTTAATATATGCTCGTAAATATTAACATGTATCGGAAGCGAAGCTTCCCTAACCAGGATACACAGTAATCTAAAAAACAATGAAAAGTATAGACAAATAATAAATATAGAAAAAAATATTTATGATAATATTATTACGCAATATGAACATAATATTTTTAAAGAGAAAGATATTTATTCCATTTTTTTTATTAACACAGGGTTAGTATTTTTCAAAATCAGATAAAAAATATGACCTTTTTCTGACCGTCCTATGAATGTATTACAAAATATTTTAAAATGTTGAATATCCTCAAAACAAACTTTGAAGGTTTTTCTTTAAAATATCGAAAATAAATAAAAAAAGAAGTGTTTTAATTTTTTCGCAAAACACCAAATTTTATGTTTTTTATATTCGAATTACAAAATTTTAGTAGAGTTTATAAAATATTTAAAAAAATAACATATTGAGGATTGAAATTATTATTTATCACTTTTTTTTTCTTTAATATTGTTAATATATTGTAAAATGTATGTAGGACGGAAAAAAAGTCATATTTCTGATTTGATTTTGATAAATGCTAACTAAGCCTATGTAAAATTAAAATACGTAATAAATACCTCCCTCTTTAATTATGTTTATAGAATTTTATAACAATATTTTCATTAATTCCAATTAATAAAAAATCCTTCTCCGACGCCCATCTCTCTCTTAGCCCCATATGCTGTATGGGCCTTAATTTATATATAAGGTTCAAATAAGTTATATTATGTACTCTCTTTATTTTATTGTTTATTTCTGTTAATTTGTAAAAGTATAAATATAATAAATCAAAGATTTTAATAAATTCTTCTGCCGTGTTTTATCTACTTACCCCATTAGCTCAACGTAGAGGAAAAGAGCTCTTGTATGAATGTATTTGTGAATATCGATAGTGGTTAAAACTGGTTCAAACCAGTTTGGAACACCCGCCCGCAGTAGTCCTAAGATACAGTACACCACTACACAGGCGAGAATCATTTTTAAATGATTTGCCTGTACCTTACTGCGAACTAAGTGCTTATATTTAACTTCTTCATAGTTTACGCTTCTTTGTAATATTAATTATTAAACAGTATGGCTAAATGGCGAACATACTTGACCTAGTGACCCTGTATAAAGGCTGCAATGACCTTATTGACTGTCCAACCTTACTAAAACTCATAAACTTGAAAATACCACCCAGAACAATTAGGTTGAAGGACTTATTCCACAAATAAGATGAATAAGTCAATAATAATACTACAAATCAAAAGAATACTGTTCGACACATTCTACACATCTTTGTATATGACAAAATTGTGGGTGCATTACACTGCATCCCAATGGCAAAAGTCACCTACAATAATGCATATCGCCAACTATTCCGTCTACCAAGATACTGCAGCGCTACAGAAATGTTGCTAGAAGGACGAGTGCATTCCTTCAGGGCACTTCTCCACCGCCGCATGGGAAGCCTATGGTAATCCAAGAATACCATCATTACTGCCACGGCTGCATGGATGGAGTCTCCCTTGATGGCCCTTTGGGGACGGTAGACATCAAAAACCCACCATAAACTTGATCATTTTTTTTTTCTCTTAGTGAATGAACTTTTTTTGCATATTTTACCAACTAATCTTTTTCTATATATAATTTTTTTTCTTCCTCTTATTTTACATATCTATTGTTATTTATTTGTTTGTATTATTATCACTTACGGAACGTATTGCATTGCACTACCCCTGCGTACCTTCTGGAATAAAGAACTATTATTATTATTATAAGTCGGTGGACTCGCACAAGTACTGACGTCAGGGATCCAATTAGACGGATGTGGTCTCCAGAGACTAGCGCCGCGACGAGTCTACAAAATGTTGAAGACGTGTGCACGTGTACGAACCTCCGTGCAGATGTATTGCGGTAGTCATCAAGATACTCGAGTCGTCGGTATCGGATACTCGTGCACGAAGGGCCTTAAATTGAAAGAGGCCTCTTGAGTAATCAGCTACCTTTCGCCCTTGCTTCATTTCCTGCCATGTGAGGACACCATTTTGCGGTCGAAATGCTGTAGGTTGATAATTTTAATTATACATTTACTTTTTTTTCATTATTCTTTATAAATAATATTAGTTTTTTTTTTTTAGATTTGCCAATAAGATATTGGAAATATTTATTTAATGAGTATTAGTCATCCACTTAATTTATTATCAGGTTGAAGAAATATTAATTCTCAAAATTTGACGTGGATCCAAAGGTTCGTGTTGAAGAGTATCCAAGATATGATTGGACATGTAACAATAATAATCAAATATTTGGTTAATTTACTTAATTTTTCTGTTAATTATGGAAGGAAATTAAAAATACAAACAAAGAAATTCACTCAATATCTTATTTTTAATATCATTATAATATAGTGTAATACTAACGGTTACTTAATTAATACAAATTGTGAAATGGGATAATACTGTTAGAATAACATCGAATGTTTAATATTTTGTGTACATCTACCGATGACCATTTTCAAAACTGAGTACCTATTCGGTTACATTTCATCGGAATAGTAATATGTATTAAGATAAATACGTATATAATGAGCGTATAACGAAAACTGGCCAAGTCTACGAGGTGTGTTCAAAAGAAAAGGTGAATTTTGAATTTTCGCGGGCTGTGTACATTCGATTATCGATTTTTTTTTGTTATGTTGGTACACATATGTTTATCATATGTTACCATTATCAGCCATTTTGGATCAGTGGTTTATTTTTGACAACTGGAAAGGTGAGTCACGTTTTTGGGTGTTCTTCGATTTTTTATTTAGGTTCGTTTTCTGAGGCATCATCAGTCCGATTGAAGTGAAATTTTAGGTTTGCTTTATTTTCTATGTCCTCATCAGCATTTCTTCAAAAAAATTATTCTTTTTAGAAAAAAATTGTTAATCCTATGGAGGAATTTCCTAGTTTTGGTCGGAACTTGATAGCCGTTTTCTGGGGCATCATCAGTCCGATTAAAGTGAAATTTTAGGTTTGCTTTGTTTTCTATGTTATTATCAGCATTTCTTCAAAAAATCCAAAAAAATCGATGTTTTTAGATTTTTTACTAAAATAATAAAAAGTAAAAAATCGAAGAACACACAAAACGTGACTAACCTTTCCAGTTGTCAAAAACAAACCACTAATCCAAACTCGTATAATATAGCTTATGTGCCGTTTCGAAGATTCTGAGATGACCGAGAAAAACTGCTTTAAAAAATAAATAGGAAATTAAAAATACAAACAAAAAAAAAATACATTCATTATCTTATTTCTAATATCATTATAATATAATGTAATACCAACGGTTACTTAATTAATACAAATTTTGAAAAGAGATAATACTAGGTCAGGTTAAACCTGTTAAAATAACATCAAATGTTTTACATCTTATACAAATCTAAGGATTACTGGTTATTCGGTTACACTTTATGGGAATGGTAAATACTTAGGTATTAAGATATAAATACACATATGTAGGTAGGCATATTAGTATAAGTAGTCTCATCCTAACAGAAAAGTTATTAAAATAATCTTAATATATAATCACATAACCTTCATAATTGAAATAGTTCACATCGTGAATAGTACAAAAATGAATGAATTAAAAATTACTTTTTATTCACCACTTTATTAATACATACGAGTACATATCAACGTGTTTCAAAATCGATGCTTTTCTCATCAGGAATATATAGAATACTAAAAAATACTAATGTCAATTATAGAAAAATGATAAACATGGAACACAATAATGTAAGAATATACAAATTATAGACTTAAACAAAAATTGATTAGAGTAGGTAAGTAATTAATCAAAAATTTAATAAATAAATAAAAAAATCATTATAAAACATTGAATGACAAATTTATATTAGATTAAAAAAAATAAAATTATATTATTAATATTAATACAAAAAAATAAAATTATATTATTAATATTAATACAAAAAAATAAAATTATATTATTAATATTAATCCAAAAAAATTAAATTATATTATTAATATTAATACAAAAAAATAAAATTATATTATTAATATTAATACAAAAAAATAAAATTATATTATTAATATTAATACAAAAAAATAAAATTATATTATTAATATTAATACAAAAAAATAAAATTATATTATTAATATTAATACAAAAAAATAAAATTATATTATTAATATTAATACAAAAAAATAAAATTATATTATTAATTTTAATACAAAAAAATAAAATTATATTATTAATATTAATACAAAAATAAATTCAAGAGATAGCTATTTTAAGAAAATATTTGATTATTAACTATATTTAATTCATTATTAACGTTTTTCTGATTTCTAAAATTTCAAATATGTCTAATTGTAAACCGGTTGTATTTTTATGTAAAATTTTTAAACCTTTATTTATATCAAAATAATGATCGGTTTCTAAAATATAATTGGCAAATTAAGAATAATTGTTATTATTTAAACACTTTAGGTGTTCCTTAACTCTAATACTGAAATTTCTAGAAGTCTCTCCGATGTAAAAATAGTTGCAATAATTACAAATTAATTTATATACCCCAAAGTAATTTTTAATTCATTTATTAATAATGACGCCACAAAGTGAATACCAATCTTTTCAGGATTATAGTACAAAAAATGATGGTTTATTTTTGTATCACTTGTGTAATGTAAATTTCTCTTTTCACAAAATTAGTTTTATAACTCATGGTGTTGATATGTAGAAAGGAAAAAAAAATTACCTCAAAACTGAGTAATCAGTCAGATTTCATGAGAATAAAAAATACAGGTACTCCTCTCACTTAATGACTGAGTTTCGTTCCTATGTCTAGGTCGTAGCGAGGAGCTTAATCGCTTTTATTTTTAAAAAATCATAAAAAATAAGGAACTCTAGCGAAAAATGTGATTAATGACTTTAAAAATATATATTCATGTAGATCATCAAACGCCGATTCTGAATATATAACTTTCATTTCATGTAGAATTTATAAATCGTTATTTAAAAGTAAATAAAAAATCAGCTTACCAAAACACCGTGTTATGTTGGTACCATTGTATTTGGAACATCTGATGTCACACGAGCACTCTGTTTTTGGATTATTTTTAGTTTTTAGTTTTGGCGAAATTTTAACTTAATTTGGATGCCTTTAAGCTCTATAATTGTTGTTATATAAAAAATAAAAATATAAAATATATATGTAAATAACTATTATTCATGATCAAACCAATTATCAATACGGATATCATGATAATGTTAATGCTCAATACTATTATTATTTTTTGAGTTAAAGTTTCTAAAAAGGTGCATAATTTTATTACTTATGTTTGGTTATGGTTTACCATGAATAGAATATGTAATTATGTACGGTAAAGCTCATCTTTGTTTTGACATTTGACATTCTAACCTCAAAACTGATCAAAACCGACCTCCATAGATTTGGACTGTTTTGGCGGCTTTTGAAAAATTGAAACTTTGAAAATTCTTTTAACCATTTTAACATTTAAGTTTGAACGTCATTAAAAATTGGACTGGAGTTCCTTATAATAATAATGATGATGATGTAAAAATAAAGGTTTATAAACATAATTATTAAAATTAATTAATAAAATCGAAACCCTTTTAAAGTTATCAGTGCATCTCCGTTTGGGAGCTTTAGTCGTTAAGTTGAGAAGTACCAGTATTTTAAAAAAGAGACCTAAAACTAACAGTCATTAAAATAATCCTATTACATAGTAAAAATGGTCCATACGTAAATATAATAAACAGGAAAAAATGGATCATTATCAAACATATAACTAATTTCAAAACAGAGTAATTCGGTCAAATTTCATGAGAGTGGTAAATATTAAGAAATATATAACATATTTATGTAAATCATCCAAAGGGTAAATGTAGTTTAATTAATTCAATTTCATAGTAAAAATTACCCTGAAGTTTAAAATCCTATTCAAATAGTACTAATATATAAAAAAAAAATGATCTTAAAATACACATTTTAATGTTCATCTTAAAAGTAAGTATTTGGTCAGACTTCATGGAATGGTAAATATTTTTTAATACATATTATGCACCTACATATTGTTACACATCATGTTATCATTCACAGTTGAAATTGGATTCATGAGAATGGGTTGTTTTGTCGACTCGTTTTTATGTATGTCAGCTCGTATCTGGAACGAGGCACCGGCATCTTTCTTTCCTCCTATGCTTAATTCGGGCCCCTCCACAGCCCACATTAACAAATTCCTTCCTACAGCCCGCTTCTTCACCCGCCTCACAATTTTGTCCAACCGGGTGACGATATAGTTCCCAAAAAAACACAAATAGTTAATAGACAAATATTATGAATAGAGTAATGTTTTGAATACATTTTATGTATCATCTATCACCTACTTTACTAAAATGATAAAATTTAAGACGTCGCGGGGAGAATATTCTCTGAAAAGTAGAGTTTTAACTCTCTTCATTAACCTATTGTCGCCCAACCGGGTGCTGATATTGTTTTTGTAAATTTAAAGAAGAAAAAAATTAGCAGCAGAATTCAGGATATGAAATGCAGCACCCCGGAACAGGAGAAGCAGTGATCTATTCCCCGATCCCAGCAACGGAATTCAAGATGATGTTAATGGTATTCTTCTGAAACTGCTGTTGAATTAGTATTATTTCATGAGCCAATTCCGGATAAAGCTCTTCCACTTGCACCAAAACATCTTCAGAATATCTGGAAAGAATTATTATATAATTAGCATTATAATTTAACCCAGTAAAGCATGGAGTTGGCAAAGACTGTATTATAATTAAGACCTGGATTCGCTATCGGCAGGGATGGCCTGTGGTTAGGGGCAATTGTGGAACTCACCTCCAAATATTTTAAAGACCATTGGCCAATCAATAAAATGCCACCCGTACAGGGTCATAACTACGACATCTAATAAGCTCGGACTCAAAAACATTCTCCGAGCAGTGCACTGCTCCAATCTGGATGACATACATATGTCTCGGGGAAGTGCGTTTCACTTTTTCATAGCCAACGTTTGTAATATTCTATGGATATATATAAAACAGGCACAACTGTTAGATTTCATCAATTTTCTATACAAAAAAGTACTAAATTTACTTCATTTTGGCCAATGCATCGGGTCATTTCTCGGAAGTCTCCTGAAGTCGAATAGGGTGGTAGGTAGGGGTTTAATGTTTTTGTCTTATTTTGTTTAATGCTATGATAAATCAATTTATTTTTAATAACTTATTGAAGTTTATAAACCTCATTGGAATATCTAATCATTGAAGAAGATAATATTAACATATCCTAAATTTAAAATTCATTTAGGATATGTTAATATTATTAAATGAATTTTAATGGTTATTAAAAATAAATTGAATATTCCTTCTAAACTTGTAGAAAAGTTAATAGATGTCTCATATAAATAAAAATCTTGGTCGAGTTCGAGTCCCAGGTGTGATTCATATCTTTTTATTTTCTGTGGTTTTTTTTCTGTTTCGTGTTTTATTTAGGATATGTCTATATTATCTTCTTCAATAATTAGCTATGTTAGTTGCTATTCGTCGAGAGCCCTTATGTCCCCATGTGTTCAGTTTTGGTGCACTTTGACAACAGTTGGTCAACTGGTAGATATCTCTCAATCGACCCTAAAGTAAATGACATTACGGGTAAAATACATATTTGATTTCACAAAAGGGTTCTTAACTTCTAGTGCGCCGAGATTATCATGTCAAGAGTCGTCAGAATAACAGATGCATGAGATAATGCTTGGATTTGAATGATCCAAGGAGTGTGCCAAGACACAGTTGTGTGCGGCCTATTCTATCTGCCTACCCTCCAGCGAATATATATGCATGATGGTTATTTAGTTATTTAGATATTTCAAAGTAAACTCACATGCGCCCTAACATTACGATCTTTATCCATAGCTTTGAGATGCTAAGCAGTTCCGGTATGGCAGGAAATTTATCCTTGTCGGTGTCCATGAAATTTTTTCTCAGTTCCCACTGGGAAGGCATTTCATTGAAATCCCTGTAATTATCCCAGATGTCGAGGTCATCTACAGAAATAAAAAAAAGGATCATGATTAATGTTTTATTTCGCCGATGGACACATAATAAACTCTATGTGATGACCAAAATTTACACGATTTACACAAAATGAGTTTTTCTTCCACATAACACAAATACGTGAATATTTTATTCTGTTTCCTAAATAAACCGATATTAAATAAATCCTATGTGCCAACATTCATAATTGAGGACCATTTTTTCAAAAAGACCTATTCACCAACTTATAAGAATTTTGTTTCTTGTTGCTTTTGAGATGCATCGATTTCTTCAATAAAATCTTAACGAAACCCGCTACAAAGCATCTTAAAAATATATCAAAAACTTTTCTTTTTTCAAAACACTCTTTTCGCTAGAGTGCAAGTTTTTCAAAACTCGAAATTTAAAAAAATATATTTTGAAGAGAAAATAGAAATAAATCAATTAAAAGTATACGAGTATATAGTATACATTGTTTTTAAGCTTAACTACAAATAAATATATATATATTTTAATAAACATTTTTTTTAACTCCACATGGGAGGCTCTGAGGGAAATAATTTCCCTCAGAGCCTATATTATCTTTGGGGATGCTGTTTTGAGTCTTTTAGACGATAGGAAGGAGTGAACTCGGGTCTTTGGTTCTCGTTCAATGGTCTCGGGCCGACAGATCATTCCAAAGCCGAGATGTTGTACACAAGAACGAGTCGTAGAAGCGACCCGTTCTCATTTGACAAATGTCAACCGTGTGCAAATGTTGGGCACGCATTTGGCGTGTTTCCCAACTATGCACCAGTGCCGAAGGGATCAATCACCGATATGCATACGAAAAATGTTATACATAACATATTGTTGTTTCATTTTAGACATTTAGATGTTAAAAAAATGTTTTCTGAATATGTAAGTGTTTAAATTTAGTTTTTTACAGGTGTGTTCAAAATTTTACTTGCGCCATGCGCCGTTCGGCTCAGTGCCGGGTTTGCTTACCGTTCTTCACTTCTTGAATCTGTTGGAGAATTAAATCTTTGGGTGCATCATTAGCCGCAGGATCCAACTAGAATCAAATTACTCATCAAAATTATTTCACAAGTTTGATCATATTCGTGGCAGAGCAGTAAGCTCCTAATGCCCAAGGTCGAGTGCTCAAAACTGGGCGGGGAAATCAAACTTTAATAAATACTAAACAAATTACTTATTACATAATTCATGGAATATTTGTACCACGTTCTGGACACTCTATAGACACTTTCAGTATCACTCTGGTGAAAAATCACCAATCATGATCGAAAGATAATTATGTGTTATTGTAGAAATAATTTGGTTTTAACTGTTTACGCACATTACGTGCTAAAAGTCACGCTGTGTGAAGAATGCTGCGATATTATTATTCCATGTTAATTTTATCACTAAGGATTGGTTGGTAGAAATTGACATTTTGCAATAAATCCGCCCATAAAGAAAAAAAAATACATGTATACATAAAAATATATACTTACATAAATTACATAAACAATATAATTTCATTATATAATTGAAAATACACTTTGTATATACCACTTTACTTAAAATATATAAATATTTCTACATGTTTCGATAGCAATGCTATCATCTTCAGGAATAAATGAATACTAAAAAATAATTTCAAGTATAGAAAAATGATAAACAATTTAAAAAATTTAAATAAAAATAGAAATATTTTAGAAATATTTATATATTTTAAGTAAAGTGGTATATACAAAGTGTATTTTCAATTATATAATTAATAATGATGCCACAAAGTTATCAAGCATTTGAAGAAATTATAATATAATTTCAGTTGTGATGTGAGTAGGTACGTAACATGTAACTTTCTAATTCAAGAACACATTTTAGTATATATGTATAATGAATTTATGTCACAGTTCTTAAAATAGTTGGTGATGTAATGGTCAGCACAGTTGCCTTCCAAGCAGTTAATCGGGGTTCGATTCTCTGCCATGGTGTTGTTTTTATTTTTAAATTTTAAAACTTTCATCTCCACAAAGCCTGCAATCATAACATCCCGTGATTTGTCACGGATCTGCGCTTGTGTATAATAAATACGTATTATGTTTTTTTTTATGAAGAGTAAATAAATAAAGTAAAGATTGCATGAAATGGCTTTAGCCGTGTACGGTGACAAGATCTGAATAGTCAGGTACTTCCCCACCCTTTCTTCCCCTCCCCACTACCTTCAGCCTCCCAATTCACACCAATTGGGGATGCCATAGTTTCACTGGGTCCGGGCAGATGGGACTTTGTGGTACTCAGATAAATTCACAAATGCATTTTAAAACAGTTCCTAGAGTAGTCACATGCAAACCGTGCTTAGATAAATTAGGTAACAACAAATGTGATGATATTACTGACATATTCCTGCCCATAAATATACAATAATAGCTGAGAATACTTGTAGTGACGGCAGAACCCGGGGAAAGATAAGGTGGTCTCCTTTCTATGGTGTTCATATAAATTATATTGAATATGTACAACATCGCTTCTTAAGTGGAATTGCATGGAGATTAGGGCGAGAAAGAGGCGATTACTCCTATGTTCAAATTGAACAAACCATAAACATTTCTACATAAGAAAAGCGTGGGAAAGACTTTGATCTTATTTGCATTTTTAAAATCATTAATTGTGTAATTGACTCACTTTCTTTGTCACAACTCATTCAATTCAATATTCCTTGACATAGACTCAGAAACAATGAGTTGCTTTTCCTCAAATAAACGCTCTACTAATTATGGGTACCATTCACCACTGTCTAGAATGTCGAGATTTGTTAACTCAAGCCAGGGCCTTGAAATTTTTGGTATCAGTCTGAATGATTTTTGTAGGGCTTTACGAAATTAGAACTCGAAGATTATCGTTTAGAATGTCTAAAATCATGGACTCTACCAAAACAATTCAGGCTTTTACTTAAATGTTCTCTCAAATGTATATTTTTGTCCCCTTTTTGTCATTACTTCATTATTGTATTATGTATGCGCTTTTCTTTTTCTATAGCTCTTGTTTATTTCATTTCGTGTTGTGTATTTTGGGTAATTGGACATTGGCACATAAATAAAAAAAATATATTAGAGGGGGAAAGATGGACATATTTGGGAGTACCGGGACTCCCGGTACTTCAGATGCTCCCGAACTCAGGCTTGAAGCCAGCTGATCTCGATTCGAGGGAAGATAATAGGGCTGAGAGGAAGTGTTGACATATTTAGGAGTACTGGGAGACCCCAAAGTTGTGAAAGAGTCGAGAATGCCTTTAGTGCCAGCCGGGGCCTCATAAAGATTAAATGGGCCTTACTATAGATGGCCGATTACGCACTTGAGGTGAACTATCACAAAACCCTACAACATATATAAATTAATTGTTATTTCTATTATATATATCAGGTATACATATCTTACCTGGGCATTGTTGGCTGCTTGCTCTTGCAAACCGGCTCCTTCTACATCTCTAGATAACAATTGTGGAGTATTTTCACTCTTAACCCATTTCCTGAAAAATAAATACATACATTTAAAAAACAAGAGAGAAATTAAGTTGAAGAGAAATTTTTAAAGTTTTCCTAAAAATTATGTTAGCACCAGAAAACACCCAGACAGACTAGTTGATACATTCAATATACTGAATACAACATTATAACTAACTAACTAACCATCACGCCGTTTCTCCGCGGAGGTAGGCAGAAAGGACGAACTGCTAATCAACTCGATCTTGGCATACACTTCTTGCTTCATTCACATTCATACATCGTCTCATACATTCTCTTCTATTATTCTGACTTCTGACATGCCCCGACTCAAGTATTTGATTCACTTGATAGTGCTATGTTTTCCTTGGGCGTCTCCGGCTTCTTCTTCCGTTCACATTTGGGTCATATATTTTTTTTACACTCCTTTCTTCGTTCATTCGCTCTACATACTCAAACCATCTAAGCATCCCTTTCTTAATCTTACTCATTATGCTTACATCAGCCTTGCATTCTTTACAAATCTCAATATTTTCACACAATCATACATGATTTTACCACACATTCGCCTCAGAGATCTCAATTCTACGGCATTAAGTTTACTTTCATCCTTCCTCTACCAATTCCATGCCTCATTGCCATACATCAGGGTTGGTATCAGCACTCCATTGTTGAGTGCTAGCTTTGCTTCTTTGGACAACTTTTTGTTAGCACCAACCGCATTCAGTCCTCCATTAATGGAGTTTCCTGCATTCATCCTTCTTACAATATCCCTATCAGTCTTTCCATCTCTCGTAAATATACTTCCCAAATATACAAACTCATCGACCTACTCCAAGTATTCATCATTCACAACTATACCAGACGTGACTATCAAGATTGTAATACCCTCCGTTTGCGTAACATCAAACCAGTACATAACTTAGTAGGGGATACGACTAGATACGTAATCACTACTAAGTTCGTGCAGCTTCGAACGAGCGACGACTAGATACGATCCTCTATCGAGCTCGCACGTAGTACTCGTCGGGCTCACACAGACGACCCGACCACAACCTGATAGGGAGGAGACTAGATACAAATCCCTGTCTTGTTATGTTTGCACAAAATAATGATTTGTGCAAACGCCCGATTTCATAATTTAATTTTATCGATAGAGATGCGACTAAGATACAATTCTCTATGTTTGCACAAAATAATGATTTGTGCAAATGCCCGATTTCACTTCATTTCATACGGCTCTCGATAAGCGTAGTTCCGGGTGTGTGGAAGAAGTGAGGCGATAAACAGTGCACGTTATCGTCTTCTTTTTTCTACGCCCCTGAATGTCGTTTTCGTGCCGAGCCGCTACTGGCCACTAACGGGACATTTCTCCGACCCCCGCCACTTCTACGGTCGCTCCCGGCGACGGTCCCGAAAGCAGAGTGGGCTCCCATTGGTAGAGCCCCTCCGATCCACAAAAAACTTGTCACTTTCTATCAAAATTGTCTGTCTTTGTAAGCGATTCCTGCGGCTGCGGTGACTGATCTAAATAAACGATCTTTTCTGATCTGTTCATTAGCACCCGCGGAATCGAATAACCTTACTCAATTTATGTTTGTACAATGCATTTTTCTGTAATTCGGCGGCAAAGTATCAACTGTCCTACTTTGACCCCCACGACATATTTTGTAATAATTTTGGCTTCTTTAATAAAAAATAGGTGAAGATTGCAATAGGCTCAATTCAAGCAGGAGGTCGAGGTTCACATCCTAATTTTTTGATTAAGTCGATCCAAGACTGACAGAATCTACGGCAGCTCGCGAAAAATTCACGAGTTCAAACTGCCCGATAGCAGTAAGAAAATAAAGGCACAGTGCAATGCAACAGCGTATTTTATTTATGTATGCATGTAATATGGAAACCATTGCAAAGCAAGACGAAAGAGAATTGTAAAGAAATTGTGGCATTATTAGACAAATTTTTTAGTATCTTAGGTTCAGATGTCACTGGCTCGGAACGTGGCAAAGTTAATATTAATGTGCATTTCATTGCATTAAAAGATTCTATGAATTTATAACAACTGATGCTCTGTCTTACTATAAACTCCTCTCTCTCTCCTCTCCTTTACTCTCTTTATCTTAATATATCTCTGTATTTTAAGTTTAAGTTAGTTTATATGATTATGGTCCTGAGAAAGGTTAAGATTAACCGAAACCGATCGACATGTGTATAAATTCAATAAAGTGGTTTTAAACAAATAAACTGTTTCTTGTAAGTATAGGTACAAATTTGTTCTGATTCCATAAACATCTTTCTAAATTCCTATTTGATATCAAATAAAAAGGTATTCATACATGTTCATGGGGTTAAACTGCCGTCTGGCATCCCAAGAAGTCTTGTTATGCCATTTCGAGGACTGTTCCATTGACGCCACTCTCGGTACTTCAGTGCATTCCAACACTGTTTTCTTTGGATGTTCATAATTTGTAGAGCGCTTCCTCAGGAAATTGCTCTCGGCTCCTGCTGGTAGTACACATGACATCACATTTTTGGCCTTTTCCATCGGCCATTCCCACACTCCTTCCTCTGGTTCTATTCTTCCTGGTCCACCTGAAAATGTATATTCGGATATATTTAAGTAAGTTTAAAAAATATATATTTGTGTGATACCACACAAGAGTCCCAACTGCTTCCAACCGTCTGGAGCCAGTGAGACTATGGTATCCCCAATTGGGGTATGTTGTGAGGCTGAAGATATTGAGGAGAGGAAGGAGATGGAGAAGTACTAAGGTCGGGAAGTACCCGGCTATTCAAATCTGGTCACCAAACACGGCTAAAGCCATTTCAAGTAACGTTTCGATCGAAAATATCTACCACTCTGGAAAGTGCCGCAAATAAACTACATATTGTTTTAAATGAATAAATTGGGAAATAAAATAAATTTAATCAAATAAAATTTACTTCCGCACGCTGGGATTAGAATCCACGACCTCTGACTTTGTAGCCAAGGATCGTAACCACTGTATTTGAAAGGATCGATTCGAAGAAATGAAAACTTTCTATAAAGTTTCAAGTACTTAGGTGATTAATAACAAGGACTGGAGAGAGTTATCACAAAGTTGGATAAATTAATTACATTTTTAAATATATATTTAAAAAAAACTCATAAAAATGAATTTGTTTGAGCTAAATACTAAAAAACTAAGAGATATCTCTTTTATCTCAAGTTATGCTCGCTTAAAACGATATTTACCAGCGATGAGAAACACGCTGGCTCACAGGTTATTTTAGGTGACTCATGTAATTCTTTTAATTTTTTTAAGTTTTTAATCCATCAGGACTGGGTGGGTTGTACAAACCAAGTCTGCCATATCACATGGAATATACACAATATAAATAGAGAAATGAATTAATAAAAAAAAAAGAAAATAAAAAAATAATAATAATAAAAATGAAAATGAAAGAAAATATGAAAAAAAAAAATAGAAATAAAAAAAAAATATTAAAATTACGAAAATATAATTACATATCAAAATAAAATAAATAAAGTGAAAAATTCATAGATAATAAATTTAATTAATAAACATATATGGTAACATAGAATAAATTAAATTAATTTAATTTAATAGATCGTCTTCAGGGTGGCAGTCGCATCATCTGCATCCATCGCTCATTGAGTGGAGTGCTGAGCCACGCGGATGCAGCCACGACAATGGCGTTGGTTGACTTCCGTGTCCTGCTCCAGAAGCTGGCTAGTCGGTGGCGAAGTAAGGCGGGGAATGAGTGGACCCTCCCTTGTGTGAACATCTCAGAGGCACTGCAGAACCTTGGAAGTTGCAGAAGTTGCCTGTATGCATTATTGTAGCACACCCTCAGCTTGTCCCATTGCGCTGCTGAGTATTGTGACCACAGCTCAGATGTGTATAGGGCAGTGCAGTATGTTTAAAAAGCAGTTTCCTGACATCGTCGCTACAGTGGTAGAACCGCCTTGAGAGCATTCCGGCGCGTATATTGATGGCTCTTCTTTGTCGTTCCATATCTTCCATATCGTTCATGTCATCTGTAAGGATATGCCCCGGGTATCTGACCTGCGAGGCGACAAGCAGTATATTGGGATATTTAGTGGCTCCTTCTTGTGTTTAAATACAACTATAAATGATTTTTTGGAGTTGTACAACAAGTTATGTGGGTTTACGTACTCTTTGCATATTTGCACAAGTTGTCTCATCGCATTAATCGATGGTGCGAGCAGCACCATGTCACCTGCGTAGTTGATGTTATTACTCCTTTCTCCGCAGATATGGCAACCAATCCGTGAGTCTTTAAGCTCTTGTAGGAGGTCATCAATATATATATTAAATAGAGTGGGAGACATACATACTTTTAAGGAATAGGGGTTTAGAAGAAGCTCCTGCCCATTGGATGAGATTTTTCTATTGCCCATGCCAAGTAGCCAGCATATTGACTGCTGCTGGTGAGCTGCACCACGTTTTATGAGTTTTTCCCATAATAAGTGGTGCGACACATGATCGAAAGCCTTGCTAAGATCTAGAAAACACCCTTAAACGGTCGTTTTTCTTTTTTTGTAGTAGGCTATTGTTTGTTTGACTCCATAAATGGCCATATCAGTTGATGAAGCGCTCTTAAAGCCGAATTGGTTATCCAGGGTAGAAAGTTTGTCTTTTATAAGCGTGAGTAGGATTTTTTCAAATAGTCTTCAATCATTGTCGTCAAGGAGATTGGTCGGTAATTTTTCAATATCGATCGATGCATCCAGTTGATTGGATTTCAAGATTGGTATGATGACAGTTTGACTCATATCCATCGGCATATGTGTGTGTCTTAGGAGACTTGAGTATAAGGCGGCTAAGATAGTATAGAGCCGATTGCCTGCGTAACTGTTCAATAGCTATGGCATCGTATCCTGGAGTTTTACCTAGAGCGGTATGCTTAATCGCGCCTACAACCATTTCAGGAGTGACATTCAAGACCAGGTCATCATTGGTCGCAGGTGGGCATTAGAGGTGAGTAAAAAAACGTAAAACCGTTTTTATTAAAGCGTTTAAGTTAGGAAACGGTTGCAACCGTTTCGAGGATTTTAGAAAAACCGTTTTAAAAAATCTGTAACTACGTCTCCAATAAACCCGCGCGAAATGATTCCAGTAGAGGATAATTCGCTTGAGAATTACGCACGAAACATTTAAAACAGCTCCCCGCAACATTTACTAAACTCGTAACTGTCGTAAACCGTTTGAAAACGAACGCTTATCGCGTGAAACGCTTTTTCCCGACACCCCGTTTCTGACCGTTGCGGCAAAACGCTTTAAAAAATGTAACGCCCTCCCGCAACGCCCGCCCGCAACGCTAAACGCGAAATGCCGTGACGCTTTCTTGTAAAACGCTTTCTCGTGAAACGCTTATTCGAAAAACGGCTTCGAAAAACGGCTTCGAAAAACGGCTTCGATAAAATTAAACGCCCGACTGCAACGCCATGCGATATTTGCCGTGACCCGTTGCAAACAAACGCTTTCGCCGCATCGTTCACCGCGAAATGTTGTGGTTTAATAATCACGATAGAATGGTTTCCAACGTTTTCGAGTTTGGGATCTACTTTTTACCTTAATTTTTCGTGGACATCAACTTCTAAAAATAATTTTATAAGGATTTTAGCTGTTTTTTTAGTTGTTTTAGTATTTCAGAATTGCAGATAAGTACGAATCTAGCAAAATCAATTTGTCCTACAACCATGGTATTATTTTTATCTTTCATGGTTATGAATTTAAATTATGGGAATGATAACTATTTTCTTCGTAATTGTTAAGATTGAGAAAGGACTCTTAGATGTTTTGGGCACGTTGAACGGATGACCGAAGAGAGGTATAAAGAGAATATATGGCGTGGAAGATAATGGTATAAGAAGTCGGGGACACCCGAAGAATATATGACATAATCAAGTGAAGAAAATACATACTGGAGTAGGTTATAATACGATATATGAATGTGAATGAAGCAAGGAGTCTATACCGAGACAGAGTTGTGTGGCGGTCTATCCTCTCTACCTATCCCTGCTGAGCAAAAGCATGATGGTTAATTAGTTAGCGTAGTAATAAATGCCGTATATTCGCGTATAATATCAGCCGGGGTATCTCGACTTGAAAGAAGAATGTAAGTGTTTTTTAGACTAGAAGAAAAAAAATTGTAATGATTGTAATGTACAGAAACGGCAGACCTCCTAGTGATAAAAAAATATATTCTCAAGCAAACACGGTTCCTTTTGATGCGATATCTTTTCCTTTCGTGGGTACGTACTTCATCGAGTGCAATCCATCTCTGAAGTAAAAAGAGAGTGTTCATGAAATACAATATAATGAACCACCACCAGCTAATGTTAGTAACGTAGAAAAAAGGTTAAACTATTTACCGTAGTGAATTGTGGCTCATTAAACAAAACGTTCTAATTTTTACTATTCGCCTTTACTTAATCTGGCTAGGTAATTCAAACCCGAATGTTTACAAAAAAGCCGACAGATCTGTTTATGGCTTGTCTCAAGTAAGTAATAATAATAAAATGTTGCAGATAATCAATATTATCTTTCCAAAAAGGGCCAGAGCATTTTGGTAATATCAAATATGGCACCGGGAAAATAAAAATCTTCGATTGTTCAGTGCCACATTTTAGGTGATATCGGAATACGCAAGAACAAGGATTGCTTATTATTGTTTCGATTTTTAGATCATTCTGGAAGATTCCTTTTTCAATCCATACATGCAGTCATAAAGTATATTATTTGGGGAGATTTAATATTTGAGCATTTTGTCAGTTTAGTATGCGAAAAATTGTCTTAACGCGAACATTGACAAGTGCCGTCGTTCCTCGTTCAGTTTTATAATTTTTTGTTATTATTATATCAAGACTATTTTACCTACTTCTA
Source organism: Halesus radiatus (assembly GCA_022606495.2). Classification (NCBI taxonomy): domain Eukaryota; kingdom Metazoa; phylum Arthropoda; class Insecta; order Trichoptera; family Limnephilidae; genus Halesus; species Halesus radiatus. The sequence continues at coordinate 11,945 of JAHDVE020001602.1, read as the reverse complement.
TGATGTCGTCGCATAAACGCAGAAAGGTTAGTGTTCTATGGACACATTTCGAAACTGTTGGGGATGATTTTGCCTCGTGTAAAAATCACAGGTATATTTGGGGAGATTTAATATTTGTGTAATATATGTAAGACGCGCATTTCATTGAAATCTACTGTGTCTAATTTGAAAATGCACCTAAAGAGAAAACATCCCCTAGTACATTTAACTTTGTTCAATTCGGAAATCTCCGGTCGGCAAAATGTGATTCTTCCGCTGGCTAGAGTGGCTAGTCAAACTATAACCGAAAGTGATCAAACAAGTGTGAGTGTGAGTGCTTCTGAATTATCAGCTCAGCCAGTTGAAAAATCACAGGTCATAGCCAGCACTTCAGGTTTTTCTCTTAGAAAAACGACACAGCAAAATATTATGCCTTTTATTCCAAAAAACATTAGTTCGCAGGAAAAAAAAAACAAATTGACGATTTGGGCCTCTTTATAGAAGATCTTCAACCCTTCAGCATGGTTGAAGATAGCGGTTTCGTCAAATTGATAGCTGGTGTAATTCCATCATACAATTTACTTGAACATTGTTTCAGATACAACCAATAAATTTAAAACAATCGTTAGACATTTCAAAAAAAGTAACCTGTCTACTGAAAAATGATTAAAATATCAATTAAATTCGGGAGTTGTACAACCAAAGAAGTTACTGCAAGAAGTTCCAACACGATGGAATTCAACGTATTATATGTTAAAACGCTTATCGGAGCTTCAAGAACCTGTACAATGTACGATAGCGGTAATTAACAAAAATCTACCGTGTCTTGCACCTGAAGATTGGAAACTGTGCAAGCAATTAATCGAGATTTTGGAACCGTTTGAGCAGGTTACGAAAAACATCAGCGGGGAAAAATACATGACTGGCAGTCTTGTTATTGTTTTAACATCGGGCCTATTGAAAGTTTGTGAAATTTTATCGAAATAAATTTTAGGTGCACAAGCAAAACAAGTCCTGGCAAAATTAATATTAGGAATAAATGATAGATTCGACGACATTGATCAAAATGAATCCTTAGCATTGTGCACATTATTGGATCCGAGATTCAAAGCGCGTGCATTTAAAAGAACGTCAGAGGCTGAGAATGCTAAGATGAAAGCTATCGATTTAGTCATTGAACTCTTAGATGCAGAAGCGGGAGAAGTTAAGATAATACCACAATGTGTTAATATTACCCCCACAAAACGTCACGAACTATGAATTCTATTTGACTTTGATACTGATTGTGAACACCATAGCATCGCCAGTTCCTCGTATTCCAGATCATCACGAGAAGTGATAATGTTTTTGGAAGAGCCCTTATTGCCACGACAAAATAACCCATTAGAATGGTGGAGACAAAATCAATATGTGTACCCCAATCTATCCAAAATATTCCGCAACAAATGTAACTTCTTGGCGACGTCAGTTCCCTGTGAGCGAATGTTTTCAAAGACAGGATTAATTTTAAGTGACAGAAGAACAAGATTAAAATCTAAAAAAGTCGAGCAACTGATGTTCTTGAATATTAATAAATTTTGAATCTTTTAAAACTCATAGAAATAGTTAACTTAAAATATTTAACCCAAAAATAAAGTGATGTAATAATAATATAAATGAATGCTGTAGTACTAATATTGAATCTCAGTTGGCCGTTATTATAATTGAAGTATATAATATTATCAGAGTGTGTGCATACTTTTGTGGCCTTATTTGTGATTGACTTTATTTTAAATTATCGCTAAAGTTGACCCCAACCCCGTCCTCACATTTTGGTAAGTTCATATATATATTTTTAATAGGAAGCCATGAAGCCTATGATTTATATTATCTAAACAACCTACATATATTACTTTTTATCATTCAACGTAATTATAACAGACGATAACTTTTATTTATTTTATATTTATGTATATGAAAAAAAAAATTACGTTATTTTTAAACGGTTTCTAGAAACCGTTTATTTTGAGAAACCGAAACGGTTTCGGTTATTTTGAAAATGAAACTGAAACGCCCACCTCTAGTGGGCATGTCATTATAGATGGTTTCGTGGTATCTCCTTGATCCCCACTTAAAGAGAAAAAGTCTCTAAATTTGTTGGCTAAATTTTCATCCCCCGTGATGTTGTTGACGCATATTGGAACATTGCTCTTAGATTTCAGCACACTTGACGTTTTTTGCCAGAACTTTCTGAAGTCTTTGTTGTGCATAGATGTAGCTATGCTATCCATTCGTGCTTTGTTTTCAGAATGTTGGCATTTTCAGAGAGCAATTTTGAAAAATTTCTTGTTTGTTTTTCTTACATCTGTAATTCTGCCTTCCGTAGGCTTTCCGGCCTGAACCCAGCAGAGGAATGGATCCCTTGACAGACAATACAAAGTTGAGACTTGATCATTCCATCCAGGAACAATGTTACAGTTTTTTTTTGGGTCCTTTATTTTTAAATGCTTGTATGGCGGAGTTTCTCAGTGTTTTGACAATAGATCGTAGATAGAATCTAGTTCAATTCTGTGAATCTTGCTATCTCAGTTAGATTTTTGACAGCTTATGGCATCCGGAGGATTTATTGTTGACAACAATTTACTTGCCAGGTAGGTTGTTGTAAATTTTAACATCATTTTCGGACTTTGCCGTCCATTTTGCAAAATCCCTTGGTCGTTTTTGTCTGTTGGATATAATGGGGATTAGATCCAGATCTATTTCGACAGTTAGTGGAAGATAATCTGATCAGGTTGCAGGTGATGTTGACTCTTCTAACTGCATTACTTAACCCCTGTGTCATAATGCAGTGATCAAGACATCTGGTGCTTCCGTGGACATCGCTTACATATGTGAATGAATCAGAGCTTAAATGCTCAGTGTCAGTGTAATTATAGTTATTCAAGTTCACGTCCAAAGAGAGATCTCGGATCTGCATTAAAATCTCCTATTATAATTGAGTTGGAGCTGTTTTGTTCCTAAATAATGGCATTTATTTTTCCCAAACAGTCTGAGAAATCGGGTAAGTTTTCGGCTGAATTGGTTGGCATACAAACTGTGACTATAAGCAGAGTTCCATTTACGAACTCAATTTCAATAGCTGTGATCTGGGGTTCTCTGCACGCAATCAGAACGGCTTTTATTGTATTACAACATAAAATTGCAACGCCTCCGCAGGGGCGGCCGATTAGTGGGGTGTCTGAGAGGTTCACCGCAGATGTCCCATGGCTGAGAAATTCTGGATGTATTGACGACAGATATCCCAAGTCTGTGGGTAGCAACTACATTTCTTGTAACACAATGACGTCATTGTAATTGCACAATTGATTTATGAAGTGCTCTGTTTGACGAATTGATCTGCAATTGAACGAAACTATTTTTATAATGATCCATTTTTAATATTATTTTGAGTTGCTCGTTTGCATTGTTCGGTAGATATATTTTCTCACAACTGAGAATTTAGGCCAAATACTCGCATCCATTAGTTTGTCATAATCTGACTCAAGAGTACCAACTTAAAATGCTCGATACTCACCCGATTTCGTTTGTAATTCTTTACATTGCTGTATTAGTTTTATTTTTATTTTAGATGTCAATACCAGGCTTACTGCTTTTCAACTCGAGTCATGCTCAGTAAAAATACCCATAGTATTAATCTGATGACCATGAAAAGGAAAGATGTCACCCGCTGTGAGTATTGAACTCAGTTAGTTAGATTGCTAGCGAAATATTCTACCTATTGGGCTATCAATGACTTCAATCGTTGAAATTCTTACCTGACTCCAACTGATTCATTAGCTGGAGCACCCGACCTCTGCCACCGCAGGTTTGAGCCTATAATAAATACAACAAGTTGTTTTGTATAAGTATCACACATATTTTCATTTTAATCACATATTTTTTTAATACACATATTATATAGCAAGTACCCGACAGAATTTTAGACTAGATATTCCTGAGCATATTTGGAGTAAAAAAAATGTAGATGCCTTTTGCAGTTCAATCACATTTATAACAAAATTTAAAACACAAAAATTTCAATCGCACTTCGCAACTGATCGAACTGCCACACATTGCAACAGATCACGTGATAAGCGCTCTGTCTCATGTGTATTGCGCTGTGGGAACGAGACGGAGTACATATTAAGTGATGCGCTAGGTTATACCCGGTGGCGATGGAAAACCATTTCTTGTTTATAACTGTAAAAAAGTCGTATGACATCTACACTTTTTACTTCAAATATGCTCAGGAATTGCTGGTCAAAGTCTGTCGGGTACGTGTTGTTTCAATCTGTATAAATTTTCTGAAAATTCACGTTAATGATAGTTATGTAAGTAAATCACTTTGTACAAACATGATTTTTTTTTAACTGGTTTTGTTAATACATAAAATTTTTATATTATAACTAGTTGATTACCCGTGAAAAATCACCGAGTACAAAACTTGGTTTGAAATTGTGTTTCGACAGAATCAAAAAAATATTCTAAAATGTTCTGCTAGAGTACCTATTTTTACAATTTATTTTAATGAAAGACAAATATTCCTTGGTTATGAATAACCTGACAATATTTGAAATCTCCTACTACTATCACAGAAAGCGGATTGCTTGTGTCGTGATGGAGGACTTAGTCAGCCGAGGAATTGAACTTACGACGCTTGAGTGAGACCCAGACGTGATGTCAACTGACCGGTCATTATGGACACAAATTTCAAATACACAATAAAACAATTGTCTTGTAAAATATACTCGTATTGTATCATCACTGCTTAGGCAAACGTCAACTCTAAAAACATAATTTTGCAATATTATTGTCATTTGAAAGTTTGGTGACTTTTGCATTTTAAGTTAAACGAAACGTGCTACGCGCTCACATATGGCGCCAATTAAAATATAAAAAAAAACACTCCTAGCATTTAATGCTTTTAAATATTGAGATGAATTGTTTTGTTAGCGGGTGTACATATGTAAAGTGAAATGGAATAAATTGTTATTGTTATTGTAAGTTTGAAGCTCAAGTCCTTCAACAAAACTTATATACTGTAAATGTTAGTTTTACGATAATATATTGTATTTTCGTAAGTTAAAATAATAAATTTATTGAGCTTAAAGGTCTATTCACAACTATCAGCACCGAATAGTATAGAACAACACAGCACAGACACGGCAAAATTAGTTGCATGCATTATCTGTGAACACATTCATATTACAGCATATATAAGCTTAACTTATACGCACATGCATGGACCAACACCGGCCAGGATTTTCGGCTAGAATATTTTGATATTGCCGGTGGTCACTAGACGTCTGCACCTACGCAGTTAGTATATACACATTTTGTTAGCACCACCATCTTCGTTAGTTGGCGTCATTAGAGGCAGATATTGCTATAACCGAGAAGATGGATAATGATAAATTGATTGAATTGGTCAGGGAATTTTGGTTATAAAATAATAATAAACATGGGAGTAGGATTATAAAATCTTCAACGCTCAGGTGACAGCCGTACTCGCGTCTGTGTTGTGCTGCACGGAAGGTCTATTCACATCTACCAGCACCGCGGGTGTAACATAACATAATAACACCATAGTGTAACATAACATAATAATACTGTAGCCGACGTGATCATCGATTGTTCATAATCATGATTCTTAGGATTCCATTATTATGCTTATCAATGTACTTCGTGATTTGTATTGTACTATTGGCACCATCTTGTGTAAGATTTATAACATTTGTTTTATCTCGCAGTGTTATCGACGTGATTGGAGCACACGGGAATTTCCATAATAGATTGACTCCGCGGGAGCCCAGTACCGTGTGGCAGACTTTCCTATCACTTCGATAACACATCTGACCCCGCGACAACACGATACCGTGTTGCGGGCTTTTGACAATGCAACTAACCCCGTGGCAGCGCAGTACCGTGTTTTGCACCCTATTTACGTGTCTGCCTCAGCAGCGCCCCATTCTCCCCTGGTGTTGAAAACTTGTATCACTTTGTAATGATATAAAAATGAAAATTTCTGAAAATAAAGGCAGCCACACTCGGACGAGCACTCGTAACTCGTAACCAGTCACATCTTGTAACCAAAGAAAGTCTTTCACTTCTCCTGCCTCCCACCTGAAGGATTCCTGAACCTGCCTCAAGGATAGTCGGCCCCGTACCCCCAGAAGCATAGAAAGTGGCTTAATCCAGCACCTACATGTTTACAGTCTTGTAACGACACTGGTCGCTTACAAATACCATAGTGTATAAAACATACTATAAGATTTAGAAAGAGAGGAAAAATAAAGTATGTTACCGTATTTCTAATAACATCACGTGATAGAAGATGGATGATTTGCTTTTTAAAATATGCCCGGCTGTTTATCAAGATATCTATATCGTCACATTATATATCATTGAACAATCTACATATTCGAGATATTGGATTGAAATAGGAAATATTTTTATTAAATAATTGAGGATATTGAATTGCTGTATAACTCAAAAAGAAAAAAAAAACAGCACAACTGATTATTAGATATGGATAGGGTCCTAAAACCATTCCACCAGCTTTCTTGAATGGCGAGCTTCTGCAGGTAGTAGAAGAAGTCAAATATCTGGAACACGTGATTACTAGGTTGATGGATGACGATGATATCGAAAGGCAAAGTCGAGCACTCAGTGTAAAGTCAAACATGCTCAGTAGAAGGTTTCGGCTTTGCAGTCCACTCGTGAAATTAATTCTATTTCTTGCACTCTGCACAACTCTTTATACGTGCGAGCTCTGGGCGAACTTTAAGAAGGATAGCATGGAAAGACTTCGCGTACAGTATAACAACGCTTACCGCGCGATATTCGGTCTTTTCAGAAATTGCAGTGCCTCCAACATGCTCACGAAGAGGCGAGTTCCTGGCTTTGCAGCCCTCATAAGAACCTGGGTGGCAGGATTTAGGGAGAGGGTAAACAGATCCGGAAAAGTCCTTGTCATTGAATCCCGCCAGAGTCCAGATTCCAGCATAGAAGCAAGATGGAGAAATATATTAGCTCCATCAATTTCAAGTACAATAATTCACTTACGTCTATTATGTTCTCTTTACATTTTAATTTTTATGAATATATATTATCTATGTAATTTGTACATACTTTATGGGATGTGTGGGGACTGCACTAACCTCCCCATATTCCGGAATAAATAAATAATAATAATAATTACTATTATTAGGAACTTTGATGTGAATACTATTTAGACAATGAGCGGTTTCGAGCTTGTTGTAAACAATTTCAGATTTTTACAAAAGTAAGAAAACTAAAGAATTGAAGTTATTCCTCGTAAGATCGGAGTAAGGTGTTTAATTTACATTTCAAATATACCAGGGGTGTTAGTTGAAGTTTGCCGGTTTTTTTCAATAAAGAAAACGCTTAATTCTCAAAAAAATTTTATTCAAAGTATTGACCATCGGATTCTATACATTTTGCCCATCTTTGAGGCAAATCATGGATACATTTCAAAAAAAAAAATTCTCTTTCGAGGCAAACCATTCGACGAGCCATTTTTCGACATTTTCAAAATTGGCGAAGCGCTGCTCTGCGAGTGAGTGTCCCATCGATGCGAAAAGGTGATAGTCGGACGGAGCAAGGTCTGGAGAGTACGGCGGGTGCGATAATATTTCCCAATTCAATGCTTTGAGAGTGTTCTTCACTACTTTAGCTGTATGAGGCGGTTTGGCGGTTTTTCGATTTGTCTCTCGTTCATTTTCCATACTTTTGGATCTTTCCCATGGCTTTTAAACGTTGGCAAATTGCTCCTCAGGTCACATTAAGTGTTTGGGCCAATTGTTGTTGCGATTGGGTTGGGTCTTCATCCAATAACGCCTGCAATTCCTCGTCTTCGAACTTTTTCATTGCACCAGGATGTTCATTGTCTGTTAAATCGAAATCTCCACTTTTAAATTGACGAAACCATGTCTCACATGTTCTAATCACTGGAGCATGTTCACCATAAGTTTCTACCAGCAACCGATGAGTTTCGACTGCTTTTTTCTTTTGATGAAATAAGAAAAGCAACGAATGCCGCAAATGCGATTTACTTGGAATGAAACTCGACATATTCACTGAGGTAACCAACTATGACACTATTATTTTGGCAGAATGTAACTTGTGTATTTTTGAAGGTTAATGTCCGTAGAAAAATATGACATAGATGCCAAATCATAGAAATGTATACATATCTCTAGTGACATCTATGAGTAAAACCGGCAAACTTCAACTAACACCCCTCGTAACAGTATTAGGAAATCTTTTTTGTACAGATTTAATAGTTTTTACATATTTCATGTGATGTGGGTTCCACATAACATTCCAATATTATAATTTACTTCTAGCTAATGAGTTGTACAAGGTTACAATGAATTGGAGGTTCTTGAATGGGTTTTATATTCTATATATGAATTTCAATACTTTCAATGATTTACTCTTGACATCATTAATGTGGGCACCAAACACAAATTTAGAATCTAGTGTAATTCCTAGATCTCTTATGGTGGTAACTACTTTCAAATTAAAATTATGAATTGAATATGCATAAGTCTTTCGACTTCTGTTTCGAGTGAAAGTTATACATAATATAATATTTATCAACATTCAAAAACATATAATTATAATTACATCATTTATTAAGCGTATCAAGGTCATTCTATTCATTTATTTTTTTTATTTACCGACCGATGTCCAATTACACAAAATACATAACACGAAATGGAATAAACAAGAGCTATAGAAAAAGAACAGCACATACATAATACGATAATGAAGTAATGACAAAAAGGGGACAAAAATATACATTTGAGAGAACATTCAAGTAAAAGCCTGAACATTGATTTAGTAGAAGTCCATGATTTTAGACAACCTAAATGATAATATTTGATTTATCGAAGGAAGCAATCACTTTGTGGCTTGACATTATAATTTAATATTTGAGTTCTAATTTCGTAAAGTCCTACAAAAACATTCAGACTGATACCAAAAATTTCAAGGACCTGGCTGGAGTTAACAAATCTCGACATTCTGGACAGTGGAGAATGGTACCCATAATTAGTTAAGTGTTTATTGAGGAAAAGCAATTCATTGTTGCAACTGCAACAAAGAAGGTGAGTCAATAATACAATTCATTATTTTTAAAATGCAAATAAGATAAAAGTCTTTCTTGCGCTTTTCTAATGTGGAAATGTTAACGATTTTTTTTAATGTTTATTTTGTAGCATATCATGATCAGAATCAGTAGAAATTTTACTGTAAATTTTTAGATCAGCAATAAGACAGAATCACAGTGTAATACGTTACATGTTAAATAAACGTTAAATGCGTTACATGTGCAACTACGGAATTCCAACAGATTCCGTGTGTATACCCAGCAACAAACAACTCATTTCAATATTTAAAAGCATCACGTGCTACTTGTGAGCGAATATTACGTTTCGTTTAGCCTTAAAGAACCTAGTTTCACACTTCGGGTGTCACAGGCAACTCAAAATGGATTTTTGCAGGTTAAGTGACTTTTGTCTGAACGGTGACGATATCTCCAGGGCGTGAAGTCCATAAAGGGTGAGAAACTATACCTACCCTAAGAAAAATTAATCATAAGAAGAAAGAACAGAAAATTTTTAATGGGCAATAAATGTCTGATAAAAAATTATTATATTTAATTTATTATGGAACTTGTACGCTCATTTATTCAGTTGGCCGTAACAGTCAATAGAAGATGATAATAAAATATACATTTTCAAATATTAAACGCACAACAATTCATATCCGAAAATGAAAAACTATACACAGCCTATCTTCGGTCATAGAGCAACGCACGCCGCTGGTAGATAGGGACTTTGTACATACCATAGGGAAACTTGGTTGTGGCATCACATTTCCTGGCACTTTCAGTGGGCCCGCTGCCTCTCCCCCCCCTCGCAGTCTTCTCGCTTCTGCTGAATCTGTATATTTCCATTTATTTATGTAACAGTTTTTATAAGGATTGGTTCAGAAAACAATGTGCAATGGTTAAGATAAAGAAAGGGACGCTTAAATGGTTTGAACATGTAGAGCGGATGAATAAAGACAGTGTGTGTAAGGAGAATATATGAGGCCGAAGTTAATGAAAGAATAAGTTGGGGACGCCCAAGGAAACCAAGGCACGATCAAGTGAATTAAATACTCGAGTCGGTTCATTTCAAGAGTCAAGATAACAGAAGAGCATGTATGAGATGATGTACGAATGCGAATAAAGTCGGGAGTATGTGCAAGGTGGTGCAGCTAGTATATGTAAAAATAACAATCGGTATAGGTATCAAAGATAGAGTTGACATAAATACGAGTACAGGTGACTTGTTTGTATACAGCAAGTTTGAAATTTGTTATTCGACGAAAGAAAAGATAATTTCAGGGAAATTCAATTTATTGTTGATTTAAGGAAAAGAAAAAAGGTTACTGAAAAGTTTTTAGAACAAGGCCATTTTAACTTTTTGAATATTCAGCTACTATTTAAATAGTAGCGAAAAAATGGCTTCGTCTAACAATGTACTCGTATTCACTGTGAGTAACTTGGTTAGCAGCTTTTAAACATACCAGCGGTTCGATAAGAACAACCAGTCGAATGGATCGAGTTGGATGCTTGCAGCGAGTACTGTACTTACTCCCTTTTCAACCGAGTTATGCTTGGCAAAAAGATCTGTGGTATAAATCTGATGACCATCAAAAAGAAAGGTGTCACCCGCTGTGAGTATTGAACTCAGTTAGATTGCTAGCGAAATATTCTACCTACTGGGCTGTTAAAGACTTCAATCATTGAAATTCTTACCTGACTCAAGTTTCAACTGATTCATAGCTGGAGCGCCCGACCTCTGCCACCGCAGGTTTGAGCCTATAATGAATACAACAAGTTGTTTTGTGTAAGTACATTTTTTTATTTTAAATAGCTAATACTGATTAAACTTTTGCGCCAACCCGAGCACTGCTCGCGTGTTTCGACTTGTTTGCGTTACATAAGATAAACAAACGAACTGAGCTCGCCAGTTGCCACTTGACGCTCGTAGAGGTTTACGCGAATCGTTTCTTCTGTTTTAACCTATCATAGTTAGATTTATTTGTTTATTGTTGTTTTTTATTATTATATATGCATTTTTTTTGTTTTATATTATGTTTACTTTTTAAAAAAATTTTACCTATCTGTTTTGTTTTGTTTTTTTTTTTTTTTTAACTGGCCAAATTAAATGTAAACTGTCTAAATAAAAAATAAAATAACCTGATGTTTTTAGTTCTATTTTTGTGAAAAAAACCTGAGCATGAAGTGGTTAATACACATTATATAAGCTTCGTGAAATTTTGTATTAATTATATTTGTATAAATCACTCCGTACAAAATTGATTTTTGAACTGATATTTAACATACGTAATTTTGATATTATACATGTAAAAAATCAACGGGACTCACTTGACAAGATGAAAACTAAGAAATTGTGTTTCGACAGAATTGAAATAAAATATTTCTAAAATGCCCTGCAAGAGTACCTATGCCATATGGACGCATATGTCAATTATAGAATAAAATAATTATATTGTATTGTTGCTGTTCAGGCAAAAGTCAACAATCCTGAAAATATAATTTTAGATATTGCGATTTGAAAGTTTGAAGATGAAGGAAAAATCAGATTTTATTGTTTTATAATTCAGATTTAGTCAAATTTTACTAGCAAATGTACTGTGGTTACTTTTGTATCTTAAAGAACATCATTTTACGCTTCGGGTGCATACTCAACTCAAAACTAGTTTTTTCAGGGTTGACGACTTTTGCCTGAACGGTGGCGATATGTTGGTGGGGACTTTTCTACGTACCATAGGGAAACTTGGCTGTGGCATTATATTTCCCGGCCCCTCCCGCACTCCCACTCTACTCCCCTGCTGTCTTCCTAGTC